>BGPR01000168.1:554778-587430 GCA_013235015.1 Araneus ventricosus | reverse complement strand
TATATATATATATATATATATATATATATATATATATATATATATATTGGTTTTTAAATTGTTCAGACAGAATGTATCTTCATAGAAGTATTAAAGTAACTGCTTTAGAAACTAGGATATTTTTTCAATTATCACCATAAAAGAAACATTAATAAAGATGGCTTACAATAAGTACACATTTTTTTATGGATATAAGGTGAAATCCGACGAATAAAGTTTCCTAAAATGAGCAAATAAATTATATTGGTTCAAACAACAAAATAAAAAAAAGTTTATAAAATACGCGCTGAATTTCGAACTCAAATTGTTTTAGGCACAAATTTATGTCGGATTAAAATATGCTAATTTTTATGAAAAGACAAATAATTTCAATGTTTACGATTGGTCTTTAGGTATAACATATTCACTCAGACTGAGATGGGTTTCTCTGTAACCTTCTGCCGCTCTGAGTTGGTGTCTGTACTGTCAGTTTGCAGCAAGAATTCAGAGCTTTTGATGAAAGTGAGTAGTATCTTCATAGATTGATATGTATGGATCAATGGCCAGTTGATCAAAGGAAATTTCTGTCATTAGTCACATTTGTTTGTAGCGACTAAGTGGTAGCATCCTGACTTCGAGATTCCAAGTATGAGTCCCGATTCTACAAAAGACTCGTCATTTAGTAGAGCCTGGTGTATGTTAAATCTGCCAGGAGGGCCATCAGCCTTCATATTGGTGTGGCTTGAAAGATTGGGGAATAGGATGCTGCCGAAGGTATTGTTGTTCTAATCTATATATACTAGGCGAGCATACTATTCTTGTAAGTTGTGTCTCTTTCACTCAAAATTCGTTTCGGTAAAATGTATCGAATGAATTACCCTTTTAAGGACTAAAAACTAATTTTTAAATTAGAAGAGATCCAGATTTATATATGATCTAGTTAAAATTAAATTTCGGGATGAGAAAGAACGGAAAGAAAACTTTTAGTGAAAGTGAATTCAGCTCCATAATGCCTCTTGCCGTAAATTTTGTGGAAGTCTTTCGCTTTCTACCCTTGAAATGACTGCGCTGCGGAAGAGGACTCTTCACGATAATCAGTCCAATAATTAAACTTTGCTAATTTAGGTACTTCATTTGAGGGGAAGCAATTGAACGCTTAACGCTAAGAGATTTTTTTTTGCATCTATACTAACTACATTTCGTCGAGTATCAACTTGTTCTAGTTACATTTACAGAGCTGCAAATTGTATGTTGGCAAAAGAATTTTTAATTCCTATATATATATAATCGGAATTTTGAAATATTTATAGTAGAATTTTTTTCTTGAATATACAAATTGCTATCAAAATAAAGATTATGAACAACAATTTTCATTAATTTAACTACCTATAAGTTTGCATTTCTCCGCATGCCTAGGCTGGTCGGAGTAATTCGTTTATGATTTCCTATAAGTTTGTTGTTCAAGGTTATAAAGTATGTTTGATATTTGTGAAGAATGTTACTTTTAGCCCTTCAACATACCAGGAGACTTCAGACATTTAATTTTCTCGCATGCGAAGAAGACCAAGTAATGTAGACGTCAAAATATTCCATTTCCAGACTTTTATGAAGGAATTTGTTTTTAACCTTCTAACTGTGTTACCGTTCAGACTGCACAATTGACATGTGATGTCTACCGTGTCATATACAAGAGATTTAAAGGTGATATTTACTATGAACAGTGTCTGAAGATGTTAAAGAAACGAACTCGTAATTAAAAAATGCTTTTTAATCTCTTTAAATATACGAAGAAAATACGAAGAGAAAAATTGAAAGAGTTCATGAATTGAAGAAGAATGAATGAGTTAAAAGTTTTATAACCTTCATAGTAATTTTTAGATGTTGCAGAAGGCAATACAAATGATAAGGTATGCTAATTTGTAATTTTCAGAATTAATTAAGTTCAAATCATATTTTAATAACTTTAATATGGTAAATCTCTAATAATATTTAAAAAATAACTTTAACATCAGCAGTAGCAATTTAGTTATACTACATCTTGCTACAAACAATTTTTTGCCCTTCTTTTTGTGAAACAGCTAAAGAATTTCAATACTTTAACTTTTTTAAATGATGGTTTTATACCGATGGCATATTTATTTCTTTAATATTCAAGAAATAACCGCACTTAAAATCGAAAAATGATCCAAAAATTATTTTTAAAGATAGTTTATTTAAAATGCGAAAACCAAGTAAAAATTTAAAATATTATGAGAAGCTTTAACAGTATTTTATCCTATTTTACTATTGACAACTTTTCCAATTAAACAAAATTAGAATATTGGGAAAATTCTCAAACCTTTATTTTTGTATATTCAGATGAAAATCTTTTTCGATAATTAATAATCAAAACAAGGATGAATTTTTGTATTTTAAAATCAATACTTATAATTGCCTAATTTCTATGATTTTCAGACATAACGACAGCTTTTTGTGCAATGTTTTTCAATTTTTACGTTTTATTATTGGTGTTTCCCACTTCCGATCTATTTCTTATATATTCATATCTATTTATAGACAAATAATTCTTAAGTCGGCTATTTTTATGGTGTTGAAGAAAAGAACCAACTTTATTAGTTACTTAAATATAATGTTATGTGTTAACTTTTATCTTGATTGTGACTTTACTTTCTCAGAAGCCTAATCAATGGTATGCAGCTTAATCCTGATTTTTCAATATTGAGAATATTTTCTACTTTTGACTTTGATGGCGCCTAAAACATGTGATCATCATGATATACAGAGTCAAAATGAAGACTAGTTTCAAATGACATGGTTGTCTTGTGTGTGTTTCTCTATTCAGTTTCTTTACTTTATATTTTTGTTGAATTCAAAGAAAAGCAATCAATTACAGGAATATTTTGAGGCACATAGTTGAAAATTTCTTTAGTATAATTTGCTATTTGAGGACATCACAAAAGCATACTAAACAAATCGTTGCATCCGGAGACCTTAAAACTTGACTGGAGTCTTTCCGTAATTATCACACCTAAATTTGAGATTTTCTTTAAATTCGGCGATAACTGCTGTACTTTCTTAAGTATACTCATTGTGTCTGTGGATTAATAGAAGCATAAATATTCAAATTGTTTATCTCTGCTTTGCTTCAAAATCAGTTTGCAGTATACTTCTTCCCCTTGGCTTAGCATATTTAGCCAAGTCTATGAGTTAAGGATTCATAATAAAGGGGAAGTGTGACTTCATCCTCTTTTGCCGGAGCCCAGCAGCACCTAATTTAAAAGTCTGACTAAGCTCCTAAATATGGGGATTGAATTCCTGGAGGGCTGTCAGGGTAAAGTGTGACATGCATTTAGCCTTGAGGAAAACAGAAACTGCGAGAAATTCGTGGCTAAAGAGCACATCGATCTACCAGTTTTTGAATACTGATGTTTAAGTGTCAGAGGATAGAACCCATAGCCCTCTTCTTATTGATAATCTTCGTGGCATGTTCTAACCTTCTGGTCACTGATTATCGCGTCTTATGGTTGAAAAATTATTGAGACATTGAGTCTCCGCGTTATTTGAAACTCAATTTATTGTGGGCTTCTTTAATACAAACCCAAGCATTTAAACTGAAAGCGAGACAAAATATCTGTACTGTATCACATTCATCCTTATTGAGCAAGGGAAACAATTAAAATTTTTCTGTAAATAATACCGTTGCAGCTATTCTTTTGAGATATTAAATCTTGAATCGGTTAACACTTACCCGATATTTCGATAAATATGAGAAATATCTTTTAATAACTAACAGTATCTTTTGAAGGGCTCTACCCTTAACTCCCACAAGTCTTCTTGTTTACATCATAGAGCAATAAATTAGGGTAATTAACTTACAACCGAAGCACAGGGTGATGGTAGTTTATAGCAAAATTTAACATAAATTCTTAACACGACTGTATCATAAATGATTTTCACTTTAGTGATGGGAGGGGATTAGCTCTGAAATAAATTAAGAGAGTCTGCGCGATGTGGAAGTTTATGTCAAGTAGCAATAATTTAGCATTTTATTTTAAAATAAATAAATGTCAAAATAGGCTTTCTTTCATACAATAAATGAAAGATATGTCATTGTTGAAATAAATATTTAAGTAGGTAAACAACTAGTTATGTAGGTTAGTCGCTATTTTCAGAAATATTTTTAACGAGTTTGATGTACTAAATTCTAATTATTTTAGATTCACTAAGGAGGCAGTAATTGGCATACAGACTCTTAACTATATGCGAGTTTTAATAAAATGCATGTAAGACACGGTTTTATAGAGCTAAAACTATACAAGAGAATTCTGCATTATTGTTGTAGGTAACTTTTAAAGATTAAGAGTCTAAAATTTCCTTTTAAAAGACTTAAAGTGTTACGTATTGCAATCATTTGTTCTGTACCAAGACAAGTGGGGCAAAGTAAACGCATCCCGGCTAACTCAAAATTCATCGTACTAACTGTTAGGTAGGTAGAAAAACAGGAACAATCCAGAATTACATAAACTGACCGCAACGCCAGCCCGATGAGAAAGAGGGTGCTCCTTGCCAGAGCTCTAGAAGGATTTCAGCCTTAGTCATTCAAAGACTGCGTACGAAGAATCTGAAACAGTTTACTAAGAGTGAGATGAAAGACTTGTCGACCTTGTCGCAAGAATCTCCATTGTCGCTGCAAATGTCCGCAGAATCCCATGTATTTTCAAAAGAGTTCGGCAATTCAGTGACCTCCGCTGTGAGGAGTGCATGCTAAAATATTTTACTATTTGTTGTAAAACTGAACGTGTTCATTTACTGTCCAAGATTTAAGTATCGTCAAATAAAGAGTTTTTACCCGCTATTGGGTTTTAAATTTTGCATCTTCGCGTAGTCCTTAACTCATCCAGGTGTTGTTTCCGGTCATATATTCCTGAGTGATTCTGACTTGTTTTTGTGCTTTTTACCTAACAGTTTGCATGCTTAATTTTGTATTATCCTGTATATTGTGCATCAAATGCTGTATAAGATGCCTAACTGTGTTTATTTTTCTGTGAAATACATACTGCCGGATGCTCAGTTTCTTTATAATTAATAGCCTGTGAATTATTTAACGGCAGATGGAAGTCACAAGAAACTGAACATGAAACAACATTATTTTTATCTAACATCTTTAATATCCGAAAAAAATAATTTTTAAGTCAATAAGCTAAACTTGGTATTTAATAAAATCTCTGAAATTTTAAGAATGTTTTTATATGGAAATTTAAGAAAGTATACATATAAATATGAATTGTCTGATTTTGAATTGAACATGAAAAACAGAAAACCCCCTTCGGCCGCTTAGAGGGTTAATAGGGTCCTTTAAATATAATAGTTGTATTTTTAACCACAACAACTGTGGAATTAATAAACGAAAACTTTGAAGGAATATAAATTCCTCCTGATACTCTAATAACTATAAAATAAAAAGCATGCTTGCATATTTCATACTTTTCACAGAAGATATGTATATATCTTCCTCAAAAATATCACCAAGTGTGTTTTAAATAACTGCAGATATTTTGAAATTTCATTACATTGCATGCATTCTTTAAAAAATTACATACATAGGGTGCAGCAGCGAAGTTTTATCTTGAAGTGAATGAATTTAAACGTAATCAGGTGTACAATTTTATTCACAGCAAAATAAAACTCTTATAAAATGAAATATAATATTAGTTACTTATAATGAATGTTAAGAAATATCTTTCGTATGCTTCTTGAAAAAAATGACCTGGCGCAAAATGACCAGTTACTTGAAAATGAAATTTCATTTTCATGAGCGACTTTTCTTTCTCTTTTTCTCACACAAAATATTCCCGTTTTCCGACATTTTTAGTGCATAATCTTGACCCTTATCTTCCAGAATAAAATGAGCTCTAAATACAGGCCGAGCCACTATTTAGCTTACACTTTTTGCACAGAGCCCTGAAAGAAATTCATTTTGTCCACCAGTCCGCGAAACCATCGATTTCTACATTGAGTAAACACTATTACCAACGCAAATGGTAGCATTTTGTCTTCAAGATGGGACAAATCTTCTTAATCATATTCATAATGGTTTCTTCTTAATCATATTGCTTATTATTTCTACGTGTGTAAAATCCCCCTACTTTTTACTTTTTCATACACGAAATACCCAAGGAGGAAGTATTATAACTGTCAAAAAACTGGAGCTCGAGATTTTGATGAATCTCCACGTTTTAGACCTCTCTGAGTCCCAAAAAACTATTTCTGAAATTTTGCCTGTCTGTGAACACGATAACGCAAACGACTAGATGAATGAAATTTATCATTAACCTTTCCATCGCACCTGTCGATTTTTATCAAATTTTGGACGAAATCCGTCTTTGGGAAGTATTTTCGTCTGTGCATTCGCGTGCAAATGCGCACGATAACTCAACAGCGCAATAAGCTAGAGGGATGCAATTTGGTCTATAGTTTTATCACTTGAATTGTAAATCTGTTTCAAACTTTCGTCCAAACTAGTCAAAGGAACGAGGTCCAAAATGCGTTGTCGATTTCCTTTAGAATATTACGAAGCTAAATTCGGAACCAGCCCTGCCTTGTAACTATGCAAGAAAGTCGAGGAAAGAATAATCAGAATGGTTGCTGCTGCATCCTATTCGTACGTGACATATTTACGGCATCCAATTATAAGTAATTTTACTAAAATGCTCTTGCACTGAAATAAATTTCTATTACTAAGCAAAGCCAACAGTAATCATATTTAGAGCTTCTACTGTTTCTACTATTGCTTGCAATCACAATCACATCATATATTTGAAGAACACTTACTATATAAGCCATTCTGTTGTGTATATAAGGGCCTGAAGAATTTCGAATGTACTTCCTTCTTCAAAGCTAAAAATTTCTTACCTGTTAAGAGAAAAACAAAAATTCAAAATGCATTCAGCCAGTATTCTAACGTTTTATTTCTTTACTATAATAATCAATCGAAACACATGATATATAAAAACTTCAAAAAATAAATGTTTTCTTCCCTTTCAGCTGCGTTACTGTTATAATTTTTACCTTCTTCTTTCAAGGGTTCTAGAAATTTGATTTAACGCTCCACCGGTTCAATCAAGTTTCTTTTAATACGTTTCGGTGCTGCGTTTCATCCTCTTTTTATATTTTCATATTTCAAACGAGTTTGAAATTCACCGGCAGTTCAAAATTCCTTTTTCCACCGAAGATGGCTTTGTTTCACATTTCATATTCAAGTGATTTTTACGCAGTTTTTTCTATTAGAAAATGCTGAGATTAATATCATTTTTCTTTTATTGTACACATAGTAAGCACGAAATAAAATAAATAGTGTACAAAATAAATTTCTATAAAAATAACTCATGAAACTATTTGAAATTCCTCAAAATTTGTTTGATGAAAACATTTCTTCTTATTGTGTGAATTATTTTCATTTTATCTCTTGTTTTAATGAAATAGAAAATGCACAGAAAAATATTACATCTCTAATTATTTTTTTTTTGCTATCCCACAAATCATATTAATTAATTTATATTTTAAAAACGAAGTGTTATTGCGTTATTCTACAAGAATTCGAAACTTTTTCAAAGGTTAAACCAAGCCTGAAAATTGGATTTTCATATTATCAGTCTTGATTTAGAAAATCTAAGAAGCATACGTAAGAGTATTCTTTTAGGAAAGTAAAAGTTTCACTCATGTTTATTAGAATAAATAAGTAGATTTCATGGACTTTTTTCTTTTCCTTGTTAAAAGATTTTTATTTGCCAAATAAGGAATATTAATCATTTGCAAAAGAAATTCTACTACGCTACGAAATTCTACGAAAAAGAGATTCGACTACGCTACACAAATAAAAGTTTATATTAAGTAGATACTATTGGGAAGATATGCTGATTATCATTTCCAGATGCGTTTCGGATGTGAAATGGACACTGGTGGTCGAATGACCGGATGTGGCTGATCATTAACATTGTGACAGTACGTGTGGGAATTCTGGGATTCCTTCAGACTTTTCGTCTTAACGATGAACTGTATCTGAGACGGTAGTTGGTTTCTGGCAGAAGTTCTGTCCAGGCGTGTATGTAGATGATACTCAGACGTTTGATATTCTGTGACTTTAATCTCTAAAATGAACCCAATTATTGAAATTTTCGATACTTTACCTGTAAATTTATTGTTAATAAATAGGTATATTAATCTAGATTATATGACTGTGAGTATTTGTGTAGTTAAGACTTGACTCCAGTGCGTTACAATTACAAATTTATAAAGCTATATCGATGTAATTTATCTCAAGATACAAACAAATTATATATTGCAAAATTTGGAAAAATATAACAAGTATGATTATAATTTTATTTCCAAAACCACTAATTTCAGCTAAAATAATATGTCCGAAAGTAAGAATCAAATGCGAACATTTGAATTGGTTGACTAGAAGAAAACAAATTGTATGAACTTGGAAGGTAAAAATTACTAAATCCAATATATTCGTCTTAATATTTAGTTTTCATCATAAAAACATGCAAAGTATAAATCTATTCACTCAAGTAGTGAAGAAGATTTATCTTAAAAATTGCTTCCTTCCTTAATAGGTTTATTTCTTTCTATATTTAATTTATAACTTTGATTTCAAACATTTTGTAGACAATTACATTTTTACAGTAAAATATTATTCCCGTAATAAAATATGATTTTTTTTAAATGCTGAAATTGCTGAAATGGATTTTTTTTTAACAAATTTAGTTTTACATGATTCATAATTTATTCAAATCATTCAGAGACATTCAAAACGTTTAAATATTTACGACATATGTTAACGTTTTTTATTACTATGAATACAAGACACAGATTATACGTTTATGCGTATTATTTAATGTGAGAAGTTGCCAAGCATAAGCTTTCTGATTGATTTTATTTCGCTAAATGCGAGCAGTAGATTAAACAAGTTTAATTTGTTTATAATCAATTTTAAACAAAAATTCTACATAAGCTGAACAAGAAAGGCAGAGCTAAATATTTCGATTGTACAAAATATTTTAGTGACCTGCTAGGCAAAAAGGGATTTCATTTTAAGGGCGGTTGATTTTCCTTTGAATTAGAGATAACAAATAATTTCAATGAAGATAATCTAAGAGCATCTTCACTTAGTATGTGGCCTCACTTTATGCATATCTTGCCATCTTCTCAAGGGGAAAAGATAATCAAGTGGGCTCCTTGAGATACTAAGCATCTAAGACATTCTTTTGGCTATAAAAAGAATAATGTGCGCCTTATTTATTAGATTTCAGGTGCAGTACCTTTGATTCTCCTCTGTAAGAAGTATAGGGAATTATCACGGTGAGGTACTTTAAAATGATTAGTTTTCTCGAGAATATACTTCATTTTGAAAAATTATGGTATATAGTGATGTTTTATTTTTTCCTCATCATAAAATGATGAATTCATTTTGTTAAATTATGTTTGAGATTTGCTGAGTTAAAATATTTCTTCAAGTAAATGACTCAGTATTGAAAATGTGTCTGACGAAATGAACTGAAACTTCTCGGTTTTAGATCATTAGTCTGCATATCATTTACTTTTTGTATTTAGTATGTCTTAGTTTGAAACGTTTATTCTCAAAGAAGAAAGTAAACAGTTTTTGTGAGAGCGCTCAAACACACGCGCACGCACGCTGACACACACATAAACAGCAATAAAAATATGTGAGTGTTTGTGTTTTCTGTAGGTTATTTTCAATACATCTTCTATATTTTAAATATTTAGAATTATAGATTATGATTATCATATATCTGTTTAATCTTTTGGTTTATACATTCCATCTATTTCGGCAATATTTGTGTATTTAAAATTAACTATTTTTCATATGCTTTTAGTTTTGGGTTACTACATGTTTATGTTATAAATACATTATTTTATTCAACTGTTTTAATTTTGTGTAATTTTTTTACAGGTTTGATTAGGTATTTATTCATTTTACCATTATTATTTGGGATTTTACTAGCCTAGAAATGTTGATTTTGATTATATGATATCATTCATTTTAATTGAAGATAGTTTTCCACTTTCAATGTATACAGAATATATATATCTTATTTTCCTTTTTCTGTCATTTTTATTAATTCGATTTACAATTCAAATTAAAAATAGATGCATTTATTTACTAATTAAAACATATAATTGAAGAAGAATTTCCTAATCTTTAATTTTTTAGTTGCCTCGATAAAAACTGAGTCGCATCGATTTCAAACTGAGAATAATACTATCTTCCAATGTAAGTAAAGTTTAAATAGTGTATCAAACACTCTTTAAAAAAAATCAACGTATTTCAAGTAGGTGTAAGTCTTTCCAAATAAACAAAAGACAACGATAATTCTACAAACAATTAAAGGCATTATTAGATCAAAATGAAAAGAATCTGTTTCAATAAAAACAGTGAAGGAAAATGATTATAAACTTTAGAATGATAACTTTTACAAGAGTTAGATTAAGAAATGCATCATAAATTGGATCTTCATTTACTGTCGAATAATATTTTGAATATCTAGTTTCATGTTTCTAAAAGAAAATGAAATATTTTCGAAACACATATTCTAAATTTAATTCGTAATTCAAAAATTTATTTAATTATCAACTTAAGTTTACCAGGTTTAATCTCACAATCGGAGCTAACGGATGTCAGCTTCGATAATGTGATTAAAAGTTCTAGTTTAAAATGCAGTTTTATGAGTAATGCCGTTCTAATTTAAATAAATCAGAATAATTATTTTGTCCTAAACATTAGAGTGAATAATGAGAACATTATTAATGGAAATATGATTATTTTTAAACAGGTGTTTTAACAGCATTCGAAAGAAACTGCAAATAATTAGACATGCACTATCATTTTGTATTTATTTGCAGAACTTCCCGTGAACTTAAAACACAAGTCATGAAACATATATCATTAGTCATGTCTCTTAATGCATTTAAAATAATAATACATTATAAAAACAAAAAAAGGATTATGACATAAAGTCTTTCAGAATTTTGCGACATTCAAATTTTAAACGTGCTTAAGTGTTAATTTTATTTACATTACTTTAAACGTTCCTCGATTAATTCGATAATATTACCTTTATAATTAACAAAATGAATCCTTCTGTTCTGAGGAAAATTTTACTATTTGTTTATTTTTAATTTAAATTTTATGAAAGGAGGCGTGAACAAAAGTCCTCTAAGTGAGAGTCAATTTTCCTCTTCAGTATGCTGTTCTTAAAATTTTCTCGGAATTTATTTATATTATTGATTTAAATGTTAATGTCTTCTAACCGTTATTGGATGTTATCTTGAAATTCTGATTCTCATTATGCATATTTTTGCTCTATTTTGTTACCATATTCAACTCAATACTTATACCAAGTAGCATAAAAAAGTTCGTTCATTGGTCTGGAAGATACCACCTTAAATTTGAAAGAATGTCTCAATTCCATACAGGGATATACTTTTCAATGAGAGGTCCCAATGTCAAGAATAAATGCTTAAATAATTTTGAGATCGAAGGTCAAGAATAAATGCTTAAATAAATGTATCATAAAAGGTCGAGAATAATTACTTAAATGCGTCGTAAAAGGTCAAGGATAAATACTTAAATATGTCATAAAATGTCAAGAATAAATGCTTAAATAAATGTGTTATATATCAATTGTAGTTTTAACCTTTAAAATACAGAAGAGTACAATCGCAAATATCCTTTAAAAATGGGTATTCTGGAGTGCGGTTACCTATTCTTATCTTCCCTCATTAGAAATAAATCACACATAACATGACACAATATAACAAATAAATGTAACTATCTGCAAGGGAGGATTAAGTGAAAAATCAATTACTTTAGCTGGGGCAATTAAATACTGATAGCTTTTCAATTCAAGTTCTTTCATAAAAGAAAAGTAATACTAGTATAGCATCTCGCCGTCCATAAGGAAAAGGTTAATGATGCGTCTTATATCCCGCAACTTCAATTATCGGTTACGAAATTTGTTCTTTTATAATACTCTGATTCTAGATTTAATCTAAAAGGCGTCAAAAGTAAATTGATATTTCGCCGAACTTTTTTTGCGTCCATTAAGTTCTAAATCATGAAGATCATGATCATAAAAAAACACCTCCAGAAAGTGAAAAAAAAAAGATGTTAGCTCATTGGTCTTAAAGTTACCTTCTTAATTTTGTAAGAATCAATATGTCAATGAAAATAATTCCATAAAGAAAAATACTTTTTAACGAAAGATGTCCAAAGGTCAAGAATAAATACTGGAACTAAAGATAGAATAAATATGAAGTGCTAGATAGTTCAATACTAAAAATAATAGTGTATTTACAACATTTTTCACATTTTTTCCGAATAATCGATTAATAACACGATATTTTTTGCTCGCCACGAAAAATTTCTGGCTTTAGATTTTATTACATTAACTTTGATTTATCGAATCAAAATCAAAAACCTGATTTTAACTAGTTCATTTTTATAATGATTTCAATTATTTACGCTATCAATTATTAAATGCTTAAGTATACAAAAGATTATGAATATTCACAAATAATAAAAAAATAACTTGTTGTATTTTAAATTCAAATCTTCACTATCTTTAACGAATAAAAGTATATTTCAATATTTCTAAGCGTGAAAACTACGCTTAGTGAAGCACATAATAATAATATTTGTAGTGAATTAAACGATGTAAAGGGCTAGAAAGAAACGACTAAATTTACTTCATAGAAAAAAAAAGATTTTCAGCAAGTTGAATAGAAGAAAACAGAAAAGATAAATTTTGTAATACGTTGAAATTTCTCTCCTTTATGTATCAACATACCTACATCAGCAACGAAAGCGGTACTACATGGAAATGAACTAATAATAACATATTGCCGTTTAAAAACCACCACTTATCTCAATTTTTTGAAATTTCAGAGAGGAAGAAAATGCTGAACTTTTCGCAACCAATGACGAATATTTCTTATTTTTTTCACATCTGACAGGAATATGAGGTCTTATATTTATATGAGATGTTAAAAAAATTCAGATTCTTCCTCTATGAAATTTCAAAAAATTGAGATAGGCGGTGTGGCTTGTTAAGCGACGATATCTTTCAACTAGTAATTATTTACATAATGTGCTATTATACTATTTTATTTGTAAGTAAAGTAAATGGATGCCTTGTATAGATTGGCAGAATAACAAAAGCCAAATCCATTTCAAGGGGAATCACTATCATATGAATATAGAGTAGTCAAATAGTATTACATAAATTGTGAATGGTGAATACATTAACTCATTACCTACCAGATGCACTTAAATCCTTTAGAAGTGGACAAAATTTATCTTTTATGTTATAAATTGAGTTAATAAACCATTAAAACCATTTTAAAGAATTCTTTAGACATACAAAATTTTGCCAAAACGCAACGCCACCTGCACAAATCAGAATACTTTATTTTCGATTTACTTGGAATTTTCAAAAGAATTCTGCGTGAAATGGCACAGAGCATTTATTACAAATATTTAGTGCTTGGCTGCTGCAGTTTTTACAGCACCTCCTTTTATTAACGGGTTTCTTCTCGATCACATGGTTTGAGCGATCTCCTTTCATTTGGCTCAAAGATAAATGTTGCCTGCGTATTTAAGTGTGAAATAATTAAAATAAATTCCTTCTTAAATTTTTAGCAAACTTTTAAGTCTTTCTTAATAATATGCATTGCTTGTTTACGCAGAGTTTGCAAAATTTATATTTAAAAACATCAATAAATGAATGTTGCGAAAAAGCAATACTAGTAGGGAATGGGTCCAAGTTTCTCGGTACTTACATTTCAAGTATCTAAAAATTTAAGCCGCTCAGTGATTACTATTTGTGTTCTTCCCCCACCCCAGTTCAAATTTTCATGCAAAGTAAACACACAAGTAGCATTATAAAAAAGTATTGAACGAAGACAAAACGCTACGGAGAGACAATAAAATTTTATTTCACTGGACAAGTTTTCTTATTTATCACTTTTAAGATTTTGCTTGATTCTTTTGACTTCCACTTTACAAAACAACTGAAAAACTCATGTTATTCTATTGGGTTCCACATATAAAGCAGACTTTTCTTTTTCACACTTTGATTTAACTTCATGCGTTTCTTGTTTGTGAAAATGGAAATTTGTGATAAATTTTTCACTCACTTCCTGATGTGCTACAGTTTTGAAATTTTGTACACTAGGCGTACTATCAATGGAATGGAATGTGATGTTTAATGGCCAAAACATTGTTTTCAGCAATGTTTCGTCGAACGCAAGGTTAAGAGAGAAAATCACATAAAAAAATTCTGAGTAGAAATAACGACGCAATTCTTATTTTTTAAAAAAAAGTTAGTGATTGTTAGTGAAAACTTAACAAACAGTAATATTTCTGAATTAAAACTGAAAAATAACCATATCTTTTTTTTAAAACACCATAAAATAAAAAACCTCACATATTATGAACTAAATTCTGGTAAAAGAAACCATCACATTTATCAGAAGACAGCTTCACATTTTTAGAAAAAAATTAATTTTTCTTCACCAGGAACGATAGAAAATATTTTTATGTTTCTTGAAAAATTAGTACTTATGACTTGTTCCATTCCTACAGCTAGTGATTCATTTCTGAGGGTTACACTAGTGAGAAAAATGGGGTAACGAATTCTTGAATTTGTTGCCTCGAACTTAAATCTCGAATACATAGTGCATTAATACTTCATTTGCTTGAAGAATCGGACGGGAAAATCATTTTGAAATGTGGAGTAGCAAGCATGGATAATCCAAGTAGAACGGAGGGAAAACCTGCAATCATTTCTACCTTCGAATACCCTATTAATCTCCCATTTCTAACATCCACAATTAGCGCTGGGATGGTCAGGATTTTCTCAATCAATCTCGGTGTCTGGTTTAATGTGGTGGAAGCTTGTCCAATATTGATAAAATGGCATTCGTATATGGATATATCTATCTGTATTAGGAACACAAGTTACAGTAAAGGTAGAAAAGGAAAGATTTACTGTAAGCCAACGTAAATCTAATTAAAGATATAAGAAAGTAATTTTCCCCACACATTGAGAAAAATGGTTCATTGATATCATTCTGGAAGCTCAAAAAATGTAGAATTAAAAAAAGGTAATATAGTTAAGGGACACTTCTAGCAGATTATTTCTGGAAAAAAGTATAATTCATAGGTTTTGGGAATGAACAAATTTTGTGGGAAGAAATTCACAAGAAGTTTGGTAAATCATCGCAAATCTAATTAAGAAAGTAATATTTGCGCCACATTGAGGAAAATGGCTCATTGATATCATACTGGAAGCTCAAAACATCTCTAATTAAGAAAGATAGTTTAGATAATGCTGGAAAAATGCTGGCAGATTTTTACAGGGAAAAAGTATAATTCCATAGTTTTGGAACCAACAAAAACCATGAGAAGAAATTTACAAGATGTGCTTGTTGTAAGCCAAATTAAATCTAATTAAAGATATAAGAAAGTAATTTTCGCCACACGTTAAGAAAAATACTTCGTTGATTTTGTACTGGAACCTAAAAACATCTCCAATTAAGAGATATGATATAGTTAAGGAAAAATGTCAGCGGATTATCGAAGGGAAAATCTATAATTCAATAGCCTTTTAGAATCAAAAATTGCGACAAGAAATTTACAAGAAGTTTGAAAAATAAAATTATTTCAATTTTAACTTTGTTGATATTTTATTTCAAAATAGTGTTTATTCCAAGGTTCATAAAATGATGGAAATTTTTAAGATTAAAAGATCTTGGCGAATTTATTTCTAATGTTTTGAAAAAAATTAATAAAAATTATATTATAAGGAAAATCTTTTTTCAAGGAAGTTGTAAAGAAATTTTAGGTAATACCATCAAGAAAAAAAGCGCCATTCAGCTTTGTTCTTAAGCCAAAATTACTTATGAAAGTGAATGAGAATTTAAAAGAATCCACATTTTTCATTCATCTACTCATGTCTAAAACATACAAGATTTTTAGATATATCATAATAAGATAAAAATCTTCAGATACAAATATCAGAAGTTTGCCATTTTAAATTATTCTGACGATTCAAGGATGAAATACAAACTTTTTTACCTTTTCATTAATATGGTTGAAGAAGCGCAACAAAATTTTTCATTTCTTAAAAAGGCATAGAAATGAAACCTCATGCCTCAAAAGGTAAACTCTTTATTTACTGCATTTTTGTCTTCAAGTAGGGATGTTTTGCTCGTAAAGAAATTTTAATTAAACAATTCATTTTTATTTATTCCTGAATTGAAGAAATAAGTTCAAAATTATATTTTCTCCTTCTTTTCCTGCATTACTTTCCTTCTCATACATAGTTTTGGATAATTTTTGTCAAAAAATGAAAAAAAATCAGGCAATGAATTGTTAAGTCGATGCTCTATGTGCGACTTGTTTCTACAGGAAAGATTCTGAAAAAATTCAAATAGTGTTTGTTGCTCGAAATTCAGCGATGGAAGGTGAAATATTTCCTGATAATTGGGGAAGTCGCTCATATTACGAAGGTAAACTGATAGAATTATATTATTATATGAAGGGAGAAAAATATGAATCACTAATTATGATTCTCTTACAAAAAAAAATCCTCCAGATTCATACACTATTATAGATACAGTTCAAATTTTGCCAGTAAAGTCACATTTTGGGAATCCCAATTACAATCCTATTCAGCCCTTGAGGCCGCGGTGGCCTAGTGATAAGGTGTCGGCCTCAGAGCCGGAGGTTTCCAAATTCGAAACCAGATTCCACTGAATATCCTCCGTGTATGGGGACTGTGGCACGTTATGAGTAGGGGGTGAAATGTCCTCCCTCTGGTGTGGTGCAGAAGCTTGGAGAGGAGAGCCAGCTCAGGTGTCGTCCTCGTCATCTGACCGCGGTTCAAAATTGCGAGGTTCGTCCTAAAATAGCCCTCGTGTTGCTTTAAAGCGGGACGTTAATACAACTTAACTAAATTAAACGATTCATTTCCTATTATTTCAAGAAAATTATAAGTATCTAAAAGTAAAATGAATTATGTGCATTTTTTACAGTAAAGATGATATGATATTCAAGTGAAAGAGTGCAGATCTTAGAATTTAGTGTGCAACCCTAGAAACATAAAAGCATTGCACGATAATTTTATGATAGTGTCCGATGTTCACAATATTGTACAATACCATAAAAATATCACATCACTGTTGTGAAGTACTTTTGCTGTTTAGGAAATAGGCAAAGTATGAGAGTAATATTCGTCCATTTACCCATCTCTACTTTTTCCTTAGAGAGTGGTAAAATTGTGAAACGAATATTGAATTCCTTGTTACCTGCAGGAGAAATACGAAAAACGTGCTTCTTTAATATTTTTTAGAAACTGTTAGCTGTCAGAGTTTTCTAGACACGTAATTCGTACAAATGCGCAGTAGGAACAGCATCTCACTGCTATTTACCAATGGAAAAAGGGTAGAATTTGCTTGACAGAATATGTAGCTTGCTTGGTAAAGTTTGTCGTTTGAGCTAAAATATTTCTGATTGCGTTTGATTCACTTTTCCACATGTTGAAAAAATGTATTGAGATCAAGGGTTGTGCATTATTTCCTAAAAGAGAGGACAAAGTTTTATTCCAGACCAGTAATCTCAGTTATTATAAATTTAATGAATAAATAAGAATTTAGTTTCAAAAAGAAGTTCGATGTCCAACGATGCATAACTGTGAAAATTAAAGAAATCAGAACAGTGAATCCGAAGGTGAAATTGAGAGATATTATGAACTAGTTGCAACAGAAAATTGAAGTTGAAACGTATCTTAATCTAAAATACAATTAGTTTTCTTTCCAGAATTTACAGACATTTTTTAAATCAGTTTTAAAAAGGAAAAGCAAGGTGTTTGAGCACGGATTTAGTATTTACGAAATGCGAATTCTGAATATAGTGGCTGCATCTAGCAAGTTTAAATAATGAGCTGAAAATTTATCATCATTTAAACTCTTTTCAGATAGGTCTAGAAAGCTCTGTAAGGATTTAAAATTCTTATTTGAAAGTTGAAAGTTTTTCGGGAAGTCCCCCCTCCCTTGACGTTTATGTTTTATAATTCTATATCATTGTTTAATGTAATACTAGTACAATTAATAAAAATCCCTTTTTGATGAAATGGCATGAATTGTGCACTCAATAGTCATTGCACTCAATATTAACCATGCTGGCTAACTATAACGGGCACTATATAGTAACTTAGTTCACTTAACTCTGAATCACATTAAAGGACATTTCAAATATTAAATAACATTTCACTATTAAGTAATATACTTTGAATTGCTCAGATGACGTATAGTTCAAGTGAATGAGAGCAGAGTAGGGATATTTTCTTTTTGTTCTGGTTAAATGAAATTCATTTGAACTCTTGTTTTTATTCGGCAAAATTTTCAGGAAACAGAAAAATTTAACGAAATATTTTTTAGAAACAATTTAAAGAGGGAGAAATTCAACGCTTAATAGAATTGAAGATTTAAGTTATATTTTGAAGCCAGTAACTTTTGCAAGCTGGAAAAAAATCATCAAATAGCTTAATGAAGAATTACTTGTAAAATTGTGGAATATTGCTACAGGTGGTTAAGTTGAAAATACTAGTCAGCAATGCATATCTAATGCGTTCATTCGATTGGTAATAGTATAACATGGTAAAAGTTTTCCTTCGGTAGTTAGAATTTCATACACTTTCTGATAGCAATTTTTGGATCCACTCGTAGTTATACCATCAACTTTTACAAAGAAATAAGTTTTGTTACAACTTTGAAATCCGATCATATACTCAAGTTTTGCAATTACTGCTACTGATTCGGTATAAAATGCTACCCTTGCCATATTGAATTCCTTTGATTTCATGTTTACTCAGCAGAAGTCAACATCAGCTCTTGAACTTACCTCTGTACTTCTTTTCAGAGAACATTTTCACCACTGTCCTGATGAGACCAATTAACGAATTAAAGGTCAAAAAGAAGAAACTTGGGGAATTTAGAAAGAATCTAGGCTTCCGTTGAGTGCAACTTTGGGTCCCTAAGGACTATCCGATCTCGGTTGCTGGGCATTTCCTGAAGGCAGAACGCGTAAATGAACTTCCTAGGACAGAGTCGAAAGACTAATTTAGATTGTTGATTTTTTTCTATTTCAGCTAAACTCGATGTTTTGGCTAATTGGTTTCTAATACATAGACTTAGAAGTTGGAAATAAAAACGTTTTACTGAAGAGTTGAATCTCCGTGTTTAGATATCCTTGATTGCAGAATATGTCAGTTAATCATGATGAATTATTCGTCATCGGAGTTTTCTGTATTTAGTGGAAGAGTTCAGCAAATTTCATTGTATGGTAGGAAAATATAAAAAGATACGGTGCTTCAATAGTTAGCAGAAGAGATAATACAAGGTGGCTAGAATTTAAATATTCCTATTCAAAGCTCTGAAGTAAAAATAAAAAAAGAGTAACTGTAAGAAGACGGGATTTCGGTGATATACATTTCAGAGCGTAAGAAAGCGAAAGAAGCACGCGTTCTGACTTTCCCTAACTGCTTCATTAATAATTAATGTGCTGAATTCAAGCAATTTATGCTGAATTTGAAAATATTGGTGGTAGTGGTATTTCTTGTTTCACCATATATTCCATTTCTTATTCTATTATATCTAGTCAAGTCCGTAATAATGGGAAGTGTGGCACTTTTTGTTGATCAAAGCGACATTGCAGCACCGCGTATTACCTCAGGTAGAATTATGATCTATCCTCCAATTTACAGAGGAAGATTTCTTTCCTGGAGAACTTTCAGGGAAACTGGTCTACATTTGTGTTTTGCTTTGAGGAAAACAAGAATATTGAAGTCAGCGCAATTATCTGCAACAACATGTGAATTTCCAAAATTCCCATTACTTCTTTTAATAAGAAATTTACAACAGATGGTAAAATTATTTCTAAATTCTAAAAATGATAGATTTTTCCTAAGTGTAATAAAAAATAATTGATTGAAGAAGAACAAAAATCTTTCTTCAAGCAAAATATATCTGAACACTAAATATATTTGATTTATTAAAGATTTAGATTTTCATATCGGTTTGCGGATAAAATAACTAACAATGATTGTCAAGAACTGAACAACTGTATCTGAGAAGCTATATAAAGATCAGTTCTTTTGGTAGAAGTTTGCATTCGGAAGTTTTAATGCTTAGGTATTAAATTTGCAACTAAGTTCAGCTTCTGCTGAAATACCCTGAAGTTCTGAGTGAGCTTCGACGACAGAAAAAGAAAGAAACTTTGCCACTGATAATAGATTTCTGTAGTTAAAGATATTCCAAATGCTGATCCAGACAGAACTTTTAGATCACAAGCTTAGGATGCGATATCCCGGATAAGATAGCAAAGAGACTCCCTGCTACCTTTCGAAAACGATATATCTACTAGAGTTTACTTTAATCTACAATCAAGTCACGGGCTTCCTGTGTCTACCTCTTTCAAATCTTATTATTTGTTTTGCAGAGGGGATTTTGTTCCTTTTTAAGCTATTTGTATACCTCGTCTTTTCATACTTTGCTCACAGAGATTAAAGCAAACTTTTAAATTAATTCAGCTCAAATGCTATACTTCATTGAAAGAGTACTGTTGGAAATTTAAAAGATACGATCTATATATATATATAGATCTATCTATATATATATAGATCTATATATATATATATAGATCTATATATAAAGATAAAGATCTCTCTCTCTCTATATATATATATATAAATAAAAGTATTCATTGTAAGTTTCTTACTAGTGCTGTAATTATTTAAAGTGTGAATCAGAAGTAAACATTAAATTTTGAAAATAAATTGTTGCATTTCGGAAGAATTCCTTTATAAATTTACATTCCTAATACCTGCATTTTCTTTAGCTATATATTACAGTTTGTGTGAATTAAAAACCTACATGTTGTATAAAATAGGCATCAATGCAGTTTCTATTCGGTACTTTAAAATTGTTAAAATAAATAAATATTATTACTGAAACTGCCGTACCTTAAATATTGTCCTTTTGAAATTTACCTTATTTTAATTTTAATGAAATTAAATATTTCTTTATTTTATATCATAATATAAAGATGTTAGAAGAAGAGACAAAGTTAAAAACTGAAAAAGTTTTAATTCAAATATTTCAGTATTTTTTAATTAGTTCATTGCTCAATAAAATGAAGCTGCAGGATGTCCCAAAATGATTATACTTATTTCATAGTCTCATTGCTTTTTTAGCAATTGCATTGATTTTTGAATCTATTTTGCAGATGCGTCAGACCAATCGTTAGTCTTTTTGTCATGAGCAAAATTAATATACAAACTGATTTCGAGGGGTGATTCTACTGCTTTACTAGAAAATGTGGTATCTACACAAGAAGAAACACTGCATGTCATGTAGTTTGCTGTGACAAAAATCACAAAAGGCGGTGATACGGAAGTTTCAAACTCTGTGAAAATCAGCCACCAGATGTGAAGTTGATAACTTTGCATATATTTAGTGGTTCACATTCAAATATTTTTTGGATGTAAAAGTTTTTAGAAACAGGTACAGTCGAAAAGGGTGATACAGACTTCAAGTCTGATATTTTGCTTAACACTTGATAAACTTTAAATGTGTCTACAAAACTTGATGTTTGTAACGATATCCAGAATAAATTTCTAAGAACCTGAAATCAAGGTAATCATTTTGAGACACCCTGAACTATTGATGTCTGAATATAATCAGTTAATTATTTTTATATTTCACAAAATGCTGTGCGTAAGCTTGAGGCGATTTCTAAAGCTTCAAATTTATAGGTAAATAGTCTACAATATAACTTCCAACATTTAATCTATGAAGAATAGTATATGCAATTTCTAGCATTTTTTCCTATAAGCACGTGAGGACCCCTCACAAAACTGTGCAGAATTAGGCTTTGCTTGGCTTTGGAATCAATGCCCTTTTAGCGTTTGTTTATAGTCCCCAGAAAAACCGAAAGTTAATTCATTTCAAGGCTGTTCCTTAAAAACAGCTGGATAGAAAGTTGAATTTGAGAGACGTTTTAAATATGCATGTAATTTCGAAAAACTTGCTATGGAAATAAAACATAAGATAATCAGCAAACTATTGTCAAATTCTAATTATATGCGAGTTACACTAGTGTTAACGGTGAAAAATTTTCTTGATAAAAATTTCGAAAGCTCCATTAATATTAATTTATTTAAAATAAAGCAATACAACACCAAAAAAGCCAAACGATATATTGTTGTAAGTTTCTAAATTTGCCGTTAAATCTTAAAACGAAATTGTTAACTATATTTTAGTAGAACATGGTGCAATTTCTAATCTATAAATGTCACTCCATGATATGGGAATTATTCTTTGAAATGTACAATAGCACCATCTACTGAGTAAATTTAAGGAATTCACTTGATGTAGTTTTACACAAAGCTTTTAGGGATATGAATAAATCAAGACTACTGAACATAAGATTTAGAAACTCAGGAATAAAATCGTAATAAATATTTATTCGTACTACTTTAAATTTGCAAGAAAATATCTTTGTTTTGCAATGCATTTATCTAAAAGCATTAAGAAACAAAAAAAATGTACACTCTCTTTAAAGAAACAATATACATAAAATTTTAAAAAGGCTATAATCTCACAGCGTTTAATATAAGCTAAACTGTCAAAAGAATACTGATTGTCCTTTGACTTTCATATTTATGCTAAAAACAAAGTGCTGCTCATGTTTTATTTTGTATTTTAATAGGAAAGACAGCAAAGTGTATTTTATTTCGTTCTCCGAGAGTGAAGACAGTATTCTGAGAAATGTATAATCCTTGGATTTCAAAATTCCATTTTTGGAAGTAGAGGATACCAAAATTCTTCAGACGCATAAATCATGCAAAGACTCGTGATTTCTTCACTCTTATTTTTTCTATTATTTACGTTCCTAAATATATGCATAGTCTGCTTTGAGACTCTTTTGGTTTCCTAAGAGGTTTTCTATTGTTTCTTTGCTATACAACATGATTGCAACTTAAAATTTAGTGAAAGAAGAACTATCCAGAAAAATTCAAATTCATCATAAATTTGTTGGCAACGATTGTTTATTCGTTCAAAAAAGTGTCAATGCTTTTTAGAGAATTGAAACAAAACTTTTGTAAATATGAATATTGTTATTCAGACGGATGGTTATTGTATAAAAAAATATTTTCATGTTCAGGAAGAGAATTGAATGTCTAGACTTCGGCGACACGATTTTGCTACTACCGAGGAAGATCTATAGTTTGAAAATTAAACCGCTAAACGTTCGGTAATATATAACATATGCTTGTTTCCTGTTTTCCTGAACTTCTTTTCAATGGGGATTTAAATCTTAATACATGAAGTTTCATTCGAAATTCTAAATCAAAAAGTATGATTTTAATTCCGGTTTGATTGGTTTGGTTTCATGGTTTGGCATATGGATTACAGTTGCAATTAGATTAACTTTCTGCTTTGAAGCCACGAAATACAGAAATATATACTAAGACAGACCTTGACATTTTGAACCGAAGATGACATCTAAGCTGGCAACCCCAATCTGAGATTCTACACCACATCCTCGAGTAAACATTAAAAGCATACGAATTTAACTTACATCAAGATCTTCAAGGGAACCTGCTCTCGAACTCACTATTCAGTCCTGCCGAGACTCGGTCACCAACCCTTCCCTGCCTCGAATGATATAATCATAAGGAATTACCCGGCCGCCGCGAACATCAACTTCGGTCTCTGTGGCCTACACATAATTGCCCATCACGAGCAGCACATGCGACGACTCCCAGATAGAGATACGGCTCGTCATCGGCGATGGGTCCATGAAAGCAACACCGCCATTATTGTACCCTACAGAGAAGCAAGAATCTGCTTACTTATACGGCGTATTTTAGGTGCCATCCGGAGGGAATACCTCAATTAGTGTATGGAAGAATATAATTCGGTATTTTTAGGTGTTTTTCAATCTAGCATCGAATAGCTTTTAAAACTCAGTCTGAAAGAACTTTACTAAGCAAAATGCAAAATGAGGGATAGTAGTATTTTGAACAATTTTATTAACAGTCCGAGAAAAGGATTTTCCATCACTACATGCACTTGGCTTATGTCTTCGTGATAAAGAAGACCTACAAATTTTCTTCATCATAACAAGATTTATCATTAGATCATCTACAAATCTGCTTCATTATAACAAGATCCAATAGAAGATTTTAAGACTATTTTTTATTTAGCTACTACACTGTTTGGAGGTATCTATATTAATAAAATTTAAATGCTCGCGAGGTAACAAAAATTTGTTTGTGCCGTTCATGAGAACGATATTGTAAATATGAGTACTAATGAGAAATTGTCTGCATAGCTTAAGAATGAAAATTTTACCCTGGAGATACAAAGTATTCAAGATCATAAGATTTAAATGA
The DNA here is from genome assembly GCA_013235015.1 of Araneus ventricosus. Classification (NCBI taxonomy): domain Eukaryota; kingdom Metazoa; phylum Arthropoda; class Arachnida; order Araneae; family Araneidae; genus Araneus; species Araneus ventricosus. The sequence continues at coordinate 562,906 of BGPR01000168.1, read as the reverse complement.
CGAGGGCTTAGGGAATTTTATTGGAAAAATACCCATTTTGTGAAAAGAGTTTGCACAGATAATAATTTCGATCATTTTAAAGTACTTGGGTTCCGAATGAAGGTAAAAATGGCACCTCATAAAAAAATCCCTTATAAACCCTCAAAATTTCTACCTTACCCCCCAAAAATCGATAAAAGATATCTTATCATTTGAGGTAGAAAGGTATAATGAACAGTATTTCAGTTCGCGTTTTATAGCATAACAGCAACGAAAATTATCCCTCGGAAGAGAAACAAAAACTATCCTTTGGAAGAGCAACGAAAATTATCGTTTTCTGAACCAAAAGGTAACAGACGATTGAAAATTAACTGCATCCACTATACGATGTACAGCATATAAATACATGGAGACGATAAGGACAACTGCTTTTACCTATATGAGAGAAATTCAGAGAAATTATGTTGTGTTTAGGTGACACACTAGAAAGGACACCTTTACAATAAACACAATGAGAGAATGGAATTTTTAATTCTAAGACAATGTTTATTTTAAGCGACTATCCAAAAGCTTCAATGAAACTGTTTGAACAAGCAATTGTCAACAGAAAAGATACCCCTCACAGAAGATCCTAATGATAATGTTAGATTTAAAGCTGCTCTATAAATATTGTAAAGCGTATAAGGTTTAAAATAAGACGCTTTATTTCGCCCCCATATTTCAAAAGACTTTATATGCAAAATTGCTTGGGACGTCATTTGCTTAGAGGGCTGTAAAAATTACTCTAAAGCCTCTGTTTTTAAACTTGGTGAAAAGTTTTTGAAGATTAAAATAATGAAAATAGTTGCAAAAGAATGAATGTCCTAATTTCAACTTTTAAAAAAATGACGATTTTTTTTTCGATATGCATGCAAACTTTTCACACATTAAAAGTGTCTCAGATCGAAATATGAAAATATTTTGTATCATCCACTGCATTTCCTAGAATTTATGATAATGTGTTCATATAGATTACTTGAAATGCCATATCCACTGAAGACAGTAAAAAATATTCTAAAATTTTCAGCTTTAAAAAAGAGTAAATATTGGAAGAATGATATAATGAAATTGATTGCAATAATAATAATATTTTTTTTAAATAATTCCCTAAATTGGTTTTTAAACGAACTTAAACCCTTTTAAATCACTTTTCACACTTCTCAAAAGTTTTCTCTTTTGCTTTTTTCAAAATTCTCACGAACTTCATTTTTACACATATCACTCACAAATTTCACAGTTGAGCCCGTAGACTGAGCTGGAAAGTAATTTTTAGCTTTAATAATCATTATAAATTTTTATCTTAAGAAAATTATCAGCAAATTTTAACTGTTGTTTCAAACTAACATATACTGACATGTAACGGCTGTGTTGGAAGAAAAGAAAGTAAACTGTTAAAAATTTAATTTCAGGAGGAAAAATACTTTTCTAAAAATCCATTAAAATTCACCAATTACTCCTTTTAGCATCTTATTCCATCTTTTTATATCGAACTAAACAGGAGAGAAAACTGAATATCTTGCGGTTCACAAATGGTATATTCAAGCAATGCATGTTTGCATATTTGAAAATTTTAAGTTTATGACAAAAAAAATAATACTTTTTTACGAAAAGATAATTAAAGAAAAGGATAAATGATGCCTTTTTTACTACTTCGTGACAAAATTGGCGTTTTTTAGGACTATTAAAATTTACACTAGGATAAATGCATTTAATAATAACGTACTTATTATTTTTATTTGAAATTCATCTCACCTTCGTTATTTATGATGCATAAAATAGAACAACTTCTTAGTCTCCCTATAATTATTCTTCGTTCATAATGAGTATTTTTTTGCTGAGCATATTTATTTGGAAACGATTATTTAACACTAATCCACGAGGTACCATTCACGTATCTCTTTAATGATGAGCATCATCATCAGAATGACAGGTATCTCCATAAAAATGCAATTTTTCTCCCCTTATGTTCCCATACAAATTAGGTAAATAAGTGATCTTACTCGAAATTTAAACTATACGTCATTAATTTACATTTTCTTCTCTTGCCCACTTATTTTATTTTTAAATGCTTCATAATTCACAGGATATTCTTTATCTAATTCAATGAATACTGTTAATGAAATTAATGCTGTTCATATAATAAATAATTTTCTCCATAAAATTAGTTTATGTCAAAAAGTAATAGAAATTTTATCAGTCATAAATTAATTAGATAAAAAAATAATGCAGATATTTCATATAAATTATCTTTTAATCGGTTAAAACTTTAATAACTTTAATGGAAATAAATTATTAACTATACAAAGCATAAATTGTCATGAATATTTAAGCAGAGGACAGCAAAAAATTTGAAAACTACTCAGATAAATAGATTATATTTGTGCATTGTCGCTATTTAAAACTAAGGGAAATATGATTTAATTTTTTTGAAGTAAAAAGAACATAGATAAACCGAGCAGTACATACACATAACTTACTAGCAAAAACATTTCATTGGTTGATTTGCACACTAGTCTTTTTTATTGCATAACTGTTTCTAAAAATACGCTAACACAAAATAAACAAAATTAGTGAAATATGTTTTAGAAAAGTGATAGCTAATGTTTTATAGCATGGAATAAATTTTGTGATGCATCCTAATTCTTTTTTTGTTAAAATCTTTTTCTGTATATGCATTTATATTTGATTATTATAAAATGTTAATGTTTCCATATCAATCAAAAATGTTTATTCGTTAATTTAACTTTAGAACTACCATTTCGCTATTCAAAAGTTTTGTTTAAACTTTTATGTGAAATTCAGAAAATTTTAAGCATATTTCAATCAATTGTTGAAAATTGCATCAATTTTGAACAATAAACGATTCATTTATTCGGCGGTTTCAGTTTTTAAGAATTTGTCTCTAGACACGAAGGGAAAAACGCTTATTGGAAAAATGGGGTATAAATAATAAATAAAAAGAATAAATTCTAGAAGTAAATGTATTCTATAATCTACTTTGTTCCCGAGACTAATTAAAATAGCATTATTTTTAACAAATTAGCTGAAGTGTTTTGCGTGTAGATCCTTAAAATTTCTCTTTGAGTTCATTTTGTTACAAAAATCTATTTAAAGCTACTGCATTAATGTGTTTCTCTTTATAAGCTAGATTTAATTTAAATTCAAAGAGAGGAACTCTTTTATCTTGAAAAGGAAACAAAATTTTAATTTTTCGTCCGCCCAACAGGAGCGGTATAATGAAATAAAGAATCCAAAACATGTTTTTTTTACCTCTTGCTCCGCATTACGTTTTTCTCTTTTTTATATAATAAGAATTTAGTGATTTAAATGGAGAAATTGCACATTAATTTTACTACTTTCATATAACTAGGAGAATAATAATAAGAAAAAATATTTAATCAATAATAAAAAGAAGGAGTTTCTTTAAATGCTCGTAAGTGTCGTTTTGACTTGAATACCAAGAGTCTATACTTGATCCAATTCATTCCTTATTCTATTTATAGTGAATACATTCACTGCAATTGAAAAAAAACCATGTTATTTCAAATTAGAAGTTTTCTTGAAATGTAAACTGTGGGAGATTCGGAGTGTTCAGCTTATAAGGAACATAGCCAGATTTTCCAAAGAAATAAGACTTCCTTTGTGAAGCTTGTGCTGCAGTTATAAGATTTTTTTCCGTCATATTTCATTCACCTAAACGCAAACTAATCCAATAGTTAATTTAAATATATCAATCTCTTACATAATTTATTTGAATAAACAATGAATTCATTCTTGTTTATTTTATATAAAGAAATCTTTCAATGCACTAACAATGGATTATTATCGTTGTGTCAGGAAGGATGTAGAAAAAGCAGTATACTTCTTTATACCAACAGATTAAAAGTTTGGTAATTCATATAGTTCAAGATAAATTATACTTTTTAATGCCGAAAAATTAGTGAAAATCCAAATTTTCCATTTCATTCAATGCATTCATTTTTATACCTCAAAATACACAGCAAGCTAAAAGTATAATACATTTTTAGATGGAATGTTTGCCATACCTCTAAGCATAACTAAATATAATAGAGGGAGTTGTGGTAGATTGATACGCGGGAACATTATTACAGTCCATAAATTTTAAGGTTTGGAATGGTTCAAGATGTTCACATCCCCTCACACGTTTGCTACTGTAACCCTTAGCACAGGGTATTTTTTTCGGCCATGTTTAGTCAAAAGTTAATTTACAAATGAATCAAACCGCTAATCTTCTCGCCTAAGTGAATTTTACTCTAAGTATGTGTTGTGTGATTTCTTTAACTAGTTACGTTTTCCTGCCAGGGAATCTGTACCAAAGGCAGGAAAAAACATTTATTTTTCTGAATTATATTTTTGGCGTTGTTTTTGCATGACCAGTTGTTTTAAGTAAAAAAAACTCTTGGGGCAGATTGATACAATTGACTCAGGGGCAGATTAATACAATTGACTCAGGGGCAGATTGATACGCGTTTTGTGTGTATCACTTTGCAAAATCGTCATCAGAAATGGAGAAAACGTAATAATGAACTATTTAAGAGAAAAAAGCAATTAAGTATTTCTTTAAACAATGAAAACTGTTTGAACTTCATTGCAAAAATGAAAAGTATTGATGTAAATTAGGTTTAAAATATTTGTGCTATATTATTTTCGTAAGTCATCAAGGAAGAACAAGAAATTTTCCTTAATTTTTAATTAATAAAAATTTTCAAAAACGGCTTCGAGGTACGCATTCCCTCCCTCCAAAGTATTTTTAAATCCACACACACTCATTCTCCTTTATTATTGTAGAGATAAATTATTTTCTGAGGCATTATTGTTTCATTTTTCCAGCCTTATTAAAACTGTTGAGTTTTGATTAAAATAAAAGTTTGTTACTTTGTTAAACTTTTAAACATTGATTTGGAATGCAAAATTTATTAATAAAACAAATTTTGTTTTGATCCCACACCTATTAATCATCATTATTTTCGATATTTCCGTGTATCAATGTATCCTTAGTATGGGGCAGATTGATACAAATCCATTTTAGGAAAAAAGTGTAATAAGTATTTTATTACGTCATTAATAACCAAAATTCGACTGAAATCCTATATTAGATTAACAAATGTATGAATATAGTGTATTAGTTCTAATTATTACTGTTGCTAAAATCAGTTTTTGGCGTCTGAAACGTCCTAGTCACAACATTGAATTTTTCTTAGGACGAATGGATAGAATTTCAATAACCAATTTTGAATGTGAACAGTGGTAAAATATTCTGAAAGATAATGTGTTAAAGTAATTGATGTAAATTTTGAATTCTTCCATATGAAGTACAATCGATCTGTTTTAGTAATGTCCTGTAAAATTCAATCAATCATTAATTCCTGATATTCTTAGATTAGTAACAACGACTTCAGAAAAGAATAATTCCCTTATTTTATAAAAAAAAATACGTAATATTTAATTGAATGTAATATTTATTGGAGAAAGAATATTTTACAGAAGATCTTCTTTGGAAAACTTATCAATTTTCTAATAATACCCCACTTTCGAATAATAAAAACAACAACTTGAGCATGAAATTCATTCCCTTATTTTATAAAAGACCTATGCAAAATGACGAAACTTTCTGAATATTTTTTGAGAAAACGAAAAATTAAAAACAACCCAGGGATTTCGAAGATTTGAAATAGATCCCAATTCGAAGATAGTGCAGATTTGCAGAAGTTATATGACTAAAAAATAACCTCTTCAACTATTCCACGGGTCTCGTAATACTCTATAGATGAATATTTTAGGAAGATGAGCAAGCCATTGCTTATTTATCTCGACTACTTTATCCAGCCACAGGTAACCCATTTGAGCAAATTTATCAAGCTCTAGAGCATAATCAATTCGTCTTTTGATGAGCTCGAAATCGGGCATTACAGCTCATGTTTTATTCAAATACTCTTTCTTTATTCGATACCTACTTTGTTTGTGAACGTAGGAGGCAGAGGCTCTGTTTCAGACTCTTAACTTTACTGAGACTTTTCTCTTTAATTCTTGACTCTGCTAAATATATTGCTAATAAGGATATCTGAATTTGTACTGAAAGAAAGGTTGAAAATATTGTGTATTTTAAATAAGTTTTCATGTTTTTCTTTAAAAATGTTAAACATATTTAATATTTTAAATAAATTTTCGCGATTTTTGTAAAGGAATACTATTGAGATCGAGAATAAAAGTTACTTTTAATACTGCATTCATTTTTTAAAAAATATTTCATGCATAAAAGCGTCTTCTTTAATTTTTAATTATTTTCTTCATATATTTGAGGAGGATATTTCAACGAATCTAAGTAGTTGGTGAGATAATGTTTTAATTTCTCATTGATGATAGAATTTTAATTTGTATAACTCAAATGTTTGTATTGCTATATGCATGATCTGTACATTTTCAGATTTGGGTTGTCTTAAAAAATCTTATTTGGTAAGAGATGTTTTTTAGTCATTGTAGACATTCAAAGAAAATGAAAAATTGACGTTTTATAAAATATTTTGAAGTATTTAAATAATGTGTTCAATGGTATAGGAAAAACACTATAAATCCGTATTTAAAAATTTGCTGTGAAACATTTTTTTTTTAAATTTTTAAAATTAATTTGTTGGTACAAGAAATTTATTAGATTATCATGCATTTAAATATATGATATCCTGTTTTTTTAAATTATCAATAATACCTTAAAACCAATATATATCAATAACCGTCAGCCATTTAAATTTTCAATTTTATAGTTATTAAATATTAAATGTAACCTTATTGTAACATTTTATTCTTCTTAAACTTCCATGAATATTTCTATTTATGCAGACAATCGAATTACACATTGAAATGCAATAGATCTGTTTTAAAATTCATTCTTTGCTCTTTTGAAAATTAGTTTTGAAGATTTTCTTTCTTTTTTTGTATTTTATTCTTTGAATTTGCAAGCAAACTAGTAAACAGGGGACTCAGCCAAACAAGCATTTGCATTTCTGAAAATTCAACAAATCACGATATTTTTATTGGAGTAATATGTTTGCATGATACAAAAATTGAATTTCTTTGATCTGATTTGAAACTTGTCCGTAAAATACCTAAAAGGATTTATTCATTTCTAATGTTTTTAAAAATTCAATCTTCGCAAAGCGGTTCTACTACCGCAGTCTCAAGTACGTGATCTGAATTTTTGTGAGTTTGTGGAAGAACTCCTGTGCGATAGATTCTTTTTATTCTCTTCAAGAAACCACAAAAATATTTACGACATAAAATGCTGGAAAAAGTAGAAATAAAAAATAATAAATAAATAGGAAATCTTTTCTTGAAAGAAAACTGAGAAAGCTGAACATGCTCTAACAAGGCATTTACAAAAACTTCCAAGAAAATTTTGTATAGATCACACTGTAAACTTGGGACAGAAGAAATCTACAGAATAACCGTTTTTAAAAATATGAATTTCCGTAAGGCAAAAACATCTTAAAGTACGCTGTGTCCTCGACACATCTGCATTTTTTGTCTCTTTGAATACATAAGAAATTGAAGGCGCATGCATTCACTGATAAATACATGTATCTTCAATTTCTTATTATTGCGTGCATGCATTCACTATTAAAATCAATCACGCAACCAATTTTTGTATCTTCATTCTTTACCTTGGTTGCATTTATTCTTCATTATTTTGATTAATTTTGTTTATGATAATATCTTCATATGTTTTATAAAGTCCAATAAAATAGATTATATACGAATGACTGCACTTTAAATGCCTACAATATGAGTAACAAAGCTTTAATTGGTTTAATTACTGAGACATATAAAGTAAGATGGAAAGCTTGTTTGTATTATGGAATATGTCAGATTCGTACTGTAAATGGCAAAATTTAAGCGAATGTTAATTATCCATAAATACTACTATCACCAGGGGAGGAGTTGTCGCCTGAAGACGAGTAAAAGATAGCGCATGCTCGGTTCATCCAATTAATGCTCGCTCAATCAGACATGAACCATAAAGTCATGGTACACATGCGTCGAATTCTCTGCTTCTTTCTGTCAGTAATATATATATATATATATATATATATATATA
>BGPR01000168.1:514331-554768 GCA_013235015.1 Araneus ventricosus | reverse complement strand
GCCTTCTTTTACCCAGTTTCCATTATAGCATTAGAGGACATGCTAACCGATTAAATAGAGCTGATGGAAGAAAATATTGGGAGGGGATTGTGGAAAGATGGAGCCATACAACTTCCGATAACATTTTTTTCCCTGTTTATTTTCTAGCCATCACATAGTGTTCAGCGATCGCCCGTACAATTTAATAGAAACTTCCTCGTTAAAATTGTGGTTTCCTCACCGCAGACATCCATCTAAGGTTCAAAATACCGAACTATGGAATTGATTCTAAAAGGTGCAATCTAGTTATTTCTAAAAAGCATTCAAATTATCTGCTTTAATTTCTATTAGGATATGTTTATTGAATTCTTGTTAAGGAGTTGATGGAAGTATTCTCACTAAATTACAGTTAGAGATTATATTTAGGTTCTGAATTTTGACTTTAAAATTATTTTTGGAATTAAGGTGTTTGCAAGTTTCTTATTCTTTCTATCTGATAAAAAATGGATCCACCTAGCTTGAGTAGATAGTTAGATATTGTAATTAGATTAATCAATATTTTTTCTTAGATAAATTATATCATTTGAATTTAATAAATAGTCTAGTAAAACGTAGCTGAACTAGAAGATTAATACACATTTAAAACCGATAGACTTTGATATAAGGGTATTCTGATATACATGTGTAGGAAAAATAAATTCTAAGACCGTTTGATTTGCTGAAATAATAAATTTACGAATTTATTGAAATGAATTTTGATACAACTTAAAAAAGAATAATTTGTTTATAAGAAATAAATTATCAAAATATTACCCAATTGATAATAAATTTGAGTTTCTGTAAATGTGCATGTCCGCAAGGCTACAGACGCCTGAAATTGAAAACTCTATTATAAACAAATTAAGAGTAGTTTCTGAAATGAAACATTTAGAAAAACCACGCATTGAGTTTTGAAGATGTATCCTATTTCAAGCCACCATGACAATGAACCCTAGTAAACGGCATTTATGCTTTCAGGTCAGAATTCTTAAGAAAGTTGTGTTCCGGTACAGAAAAATTCTCAAAGTTCTAAGACTCCCATTATTAAAAAAGATTTAAATATTTGTATATTATTTGCTTCACGATGCCCAGAAAGTTCTAAGAATAATCATCATTAATTAGGTTATTATTTAAAGTTATTTTTCAGTTTTATTAAAATACCGTGTTAAATAAATAATGTATTCGCACATTCACAACAAAAAACTTTTCAAAATTTGTCATGGTGTTATTTTAATGGGAGAAGATTTTAAAGGATAAGAGAGTAGATTTTTTTCCGTTAATGACTTATAAAGAGTACTCATGTTATGCTGATCTTACACCGTACTGCTTCTTTTCTCTATGGAAGACATCAACATCATTTCTCAATGTTTTCCCAAAATACGACTCAAACCGTTTTGTTTTCCTCTGCCTTTTATTTCAAAAATAATGAATGTCTCGCATATCGTCAAAACGCTTCCAAATTGAAAAAGGAAACTTTTGATTGTTGTCAAACTGTTCAAAAACAAAACAGATTTGAAGCTTACCAATTGATTAGCTGCCATAGAAACCGGACAAGGCGGTTGAAATCAAAACACGCAGCTCATATATTTGTTCCCAAAAAATTACATTCCCGTTGCTAGGAAAATATAAATAACCAATTTGAAATCAATATCCAGGATGCATTGTTACTATTTTTCTAGATGGGAAGATTCACAGAAGGGAGAACTTTCCGTTTTGACTTTCATTTCCGGTAGATGCTTCTCCCGGTGCTGTCACACAGCTCCGCAAGCTGTGTTTTCAAACGTAGATTTTGATCAAGTTTCTTCCAATAATTTGGATGTCATTGTTGCTAACAAACTTTAAGGACGAAACTAAATTCCTTGCCTTATAAAAGTTTCCTAAGGTTTCCTAAATCAATAAAAGCTGACTTAGTTTCTGAAACTTGTAAGATTTAACATTAGACAAGACTTTAACTAATTTTAAGATTTTTTAACAGTTCGGTTTCTCATTGGATAGACTACATAATTTTTCCCATTCTTTTAAAAAGCATCGGCACAATTTTTCCGAAATATGTTATCGATTAAGCATTGTTTTATTAAAGAATACATTTTAAAATTCAAATGGAAATTTTGTTTGAAATAATGAAAATTGTATTTCACATAATAAAATAATATAATGGAATACAAATCCATCATTAATGTATCATTTCTTTAACATTAAAGTTGGAGACATTTTATGAGACCACGAATAGCCTTGTTAAGGACTTCTGGATGGAATAAAATATTGACGAGCAACAGTGACCGACAATCACTGCGAAAACTAATGAAGTGGGGTATCGTAAAGGGAAAGAATCACCCATAATATCATTAAAATGGAGGAAGATTGCGTTTCGTGCGTATGTACAGAACTTGAACTTTTAAATTATTTTATTTGAATTTGATCCAGCCTTTAAAGGACAGCTACTTGCAATTAATAGCCATATTTAAACATATAAGCTCTATTTTTTAAAATGTTGTTTATTCCAATGCATGTATGTCTAAACAAAGTGCAAATATTTCTGTTATTTTCAATCAAACATTTTAAATTAGATTCTGTCTATAATTGTACAGTCAGACATAAATCAATCAATTATTATTTTATTAAAAGACTCAATATTTTCATGTTGCCAACTATAGGTATATATTTTGAAAATTATTTATGCACATTGAAAAAAAATACAGATTTAATCTACACTATTAAAATTCGACGTATATGTATGCATGTGAGGCTATCTTCTCACGAACCCATGAACGGAGAAGCACGCACCGAAAGTACCAAAAGATGGGAAATAACCCAAGGAATCCATTTTGACCATTTCAATTCCAAAATTATAATTAGTGAAAAATATATTAATTAAAAACTAATTTACAACAATACTTTTCATTGTTGCATCGCAATTTAAATCGTTTTCATTGTTTAAACAAATATTTAATTGCGTGTTTCTGTTTCATTGTTGAAAGCAGCAACAATGCAATATTGATTCCTCAACAATACAATATGGACGGCGTTGTGTGCCGGTTATGGTAATTGATAAAAAGAAATAGGGAAATTTGAATAGCTCAAATAGTGTTTTTATTAAATAGGGTTTTTCCGTTAGGTTTTACTTTGAGATTTCATGTATGCGTTCCGTCTTGCTTCATGCGTTTATACTTCAGTTCGAATAAATGGTAGTTACATTTGTTTAATTACATCAGTGGTGGAGATTCGAGGAGTCTGCCTTTTTCGGAGGAGTCAGAGTCGGTTAAAAATAATGCTGTAGTCAGAGTCGGTTTGAATACCATGTTTTAATTTAAGTTTAACTTTGGAAGTATAATTTTTATTTGAAATTTGTATTAATTATTATACGTTTCATTGTTTAACATTTTAAAATAAAATTTCTTTTTTCAAATTTCTCGTGTTTTCCTTCAACCATACTGTTTTAAAGTACTAAAAAGACTTGATTTGAAAGTTTTAATTCATCAATATTGGATTCATAGGAGATATTTCTAGAAAAAACAATAAATTTGTAGAAAAATAAACTGGAGGCGGGCATATGAAAAAATTCAGATCCCGAGCAACGCCGGATTACTTCCTTCTCTCCGTACTAAAGTCAGACAAAAAGTAATTCTGGAATCATATAGACAATTCATTTCGAAAGGACACGGTATAATTATTTTTTACAAAATAAGGATTTTTTGTATTTTTTGCGATTGTTTTAAAATAAGTCGATTTCGACTCTTTTCACGGACGGAATGTTTGAACCGCTCTTTTCGCCCTATTTATTTAGGAGAGAATGTTGGGCATGTGTACGTGACCTCACTTCTCTCCGCCAGAGAATGACGTATTATTCGAGATAACCCGTGCAACGCCGGGCCTCGCCATCCCTATTTTCGCCGGGTTATTTCCTTCCTTCCGTACAAAAGTCAGACAAAAAACAATTCCGGAATCAGATAGACCAGAGGTTCCTAACCTGTGGTACGCGTACCCTGGGGTTACGCAACGGACCATTTGGGGATACGCGAAATAAAAGTTGTCAATGGCGGAAACAAGAAAACATAAGGGATTAAAAATGTTAGAGAATTTTGTTTCTTCAAGTGAAGACATAGTATTTAATAACTATACCACTTGAATAGTTGGTTAATGCGGAGTGTAATTTTTAGCCATCCTTATAAGTTAATGTGAAATTATTGGAATACTGATTTCATTTGTTTTGGCATTGATCAACTATTGTAACTAATACTATTGTAAAAATGCAATAAAAAGTAAAATAAGTCCAGCAAATGTTACAAATGTTATTAATTCAAGTCATTTGACTCTTAAGCTAACCTAAGCCCTTAACATTATTGATAAAAACTTCTTTACATAGACGGATGTTTGGTGGGGGGAGGATATGTTAATAGGGGTGTATTCGAAAATATAAAAATTAATCAAGGGGCACGCGAGGGAATAAAGGTTGGGAACCCTAAGATAGACCATTCATTTCGCTAGGACACGGTATAATTTTTTTTTACAAAATAACAATTTTTTGCATTTTTTTAAAAATAGTCGATTTTGACGCATTTCCGCGGGCGGAATGTTTAAACCGCTCTTTTCTCCTTATTTATTTGGGAGAGAATGTTGGGCATGCATCACGTTACCTCACTTCTTTCGGCCAGGGAATGACGCACCCGGGCCACGCAGCTAGTTTAAATACCTTTACCTGTACCTTTAAAATTTAATATTAATTTAATGCAGTTAAACAAAATAGCTTAAAATTTAAATATATTCAGTAAAGTTATGCATCATGTCAGTCCATTTTCTTAAAAGTAATTTTAATCCTTAGTACGCCTAAGGCGCTTCTCAGGCGCCATTCTAGACGGTGAATCATTTTGATGTTTCTTGATTTGAGATAGGTTAAAACATATCCACACAGTTGTCGTAGATGAAATTTTCCTGAAAAATCAACTTCGGTAATTATATATTTTAGGTCTCGGAAAACTAAAATGAGTCTCTATATGCAGTGAATAATTACTTTTCGGAGTTAATAGTAAAATTTTAGTTACATTGCGGAGTGCAAATGTTTAAAAGAATAACCTTTCAAGCGACTCGCATCCATTGCATCTTGACTTTCAGAACTGAATAAAATACTATTAGAATTGAGAATAGTTAAAAATATGCATTACCACATTCATCTCAGCAATTGTTAGAACCTGTTGACTACCACATGAGATTTTCTATGTGCTTTATGTATATTAATTTATATGATTTTCTGCTTTATATAAAACATATAAAACTCAAGACGAATATAAATAGATCCGAACTCGTCTGTGGCGTGCAATCAACATTCTTTAGGATGAGTAAGTGGTTGCACTTGACTCAGATACTTTGCATTTTCCACTTATGTGCGGCACGTAAGCTATTATATGCGCATTATATATTGTTACATACGATGTTGTGCATTATATCAAAATATAGAGTGCTGAAGACGAATATAAATGCATTCCAGCTTGTCGTTTGTGGCTTAATGAACATTCTTGGAGGAGAAATGAGTGGCTGAATTTCACTTTAATTCAGATATCTCGCATATCCCTCTAAACTTCGGACTGTTCATGAAACGACTCACTATATTTATGATGTGCCGTATAATTCCCATGACCACGCTTTGCAGTAATAATTTCTTACCTTTCAAACATTGTCTATATGTTTTATTTTGGTCAGAAATAAATTTAATAAAAACAGATTTTAAAAACACTCATTTATTTATTTATTAGTGCGCTTAAAAGTAGAATATTTTTTAATTAATTAATTTTCTGCTATTTAGTCTTTAATTTATAATTAACTATCATACATGTAATGGAATCTCGAAATCAATTTTTCTCAAATTCCCTACTAGGTGGCGTCACTAGTACGGACTCAAATTTTAATTAAATTAATCGATTAACTGATAATTAAGTTCTGAAAATGTTTAAATAATGCTTTGTCTTCGAGAATACATACGTGAACAAGCTACCAAATCCCTACCACATAAGGAAGTGAGTGTAAAATCGATTAATAAATTCCATCTTTACAAACATGCAACAAGTCAAGATAAATAAACCTTTAAAAAAACGGAAAAAAATATTTATATGGGACTCGCCTAATCAGTGTTGTCTAAATCAACATCTTAAATTTATTAAGATATACACAGGATTTTACCTTGAAATTCTAATACTTTAGTAGTTCGATTAAATAGACAAAATAGTTGCATATTTAAATCTATGGAAGATTTATATATTTCTTATAATTTTAAATACATGTCATTACTTCTATTGCTGTTTTATTGTGGGTTCATAATAATTAATGTATCCCTACACAATGAACTGTAGAAAAAACGTTAGAGATCATAAAAAAACCAAATATCAGTGGCTATCCTTACAAAACTTGGAGAAATGGATGTTTTAAAAAGTTCCAAACCATAGGGATATATATATATATATAGTATATAATCATATAGAAATAAAGTAAACAAGAATTAAATCCTATACCAAAAAGTCATTATTTGAACAATACATCAATTTTAAATAAAATCTAATAAATTGAAATTACTAAAGCTACCATAAACAAAAATCAAGTTTGAACATTATATGTCAACAAGTGAAAGAACACTGTTGTTATTAAAAATAATGAAATAGGCAATCCAAGTAAATGGAGTTTTCAACAATTAATATAGCAGCTTGGCTGTGGACAAGCTTTAGCCAGGTTAAATTAATTTTGCTGTACATATCATGTATATATATATATATATAACACTACTTCATGTTCCCGTACCCCGTATCTAGAATCATTTTGGTTCTTTGTAATCGGTTTTGATGGACATGGAGTGGAAGCATAATAGAAAAAAAATTTTAAAGCAATTTAGTAACCCAAAGAACGAGAAAAATTTGGAAATCTATTTATATAAACGAGAAAGGGACTCACTGACTCATCACCGAATCTCCTAAACCACAGAGATAGGCAGTTGCTTCTTGGACAGTAGGTGCTCACTAAGAAAGATTTTTTTAAAATTTTTAGTTAGAATTTTAGTTAATTAAAAATTACCCTAAATTTACGCGTTTTTCCGCAATAACTTCGAAGCATATTATTACAAGAAATCCATTTTAACATCATCGTTAAGTTCAAAACATTATATTTTCAATTACACCAATCTTATATCCATGCGACATTTTGTTCTATTTTAATTAATTTTTCAAAATGTTTTCAAACATGATATGTAAGAATGTTTTTATTGTTGTAAATAAAATTCAAACCAATCTCATTATTTCAGCAAATCTTTTATACACACGCTTTTACAATTGTTACGGTTGTGATAGTATAAATTGTCTTCTTGGGAAATTAAAAGCAGAATTTTCACTTTAGTATTCATTGCATTGCTGAAATATTTTATCGCACCTACTTCAAATGTAGTGCCGCTCTCCTGCCTTGCTAGTCTTAGGGTTGGGAAGAGAGTTTTACATGGATAAGTATGGAATACCGGCAGCGGCCAGGCTTGGATCCCTGACCTTGGCAACAAATTTGGCGAAAAATTGAAGATTCCCGAAAATGCGATCATTTTCTCGATATCTCTATTAAGAGCCGAGATCCGGATTTCTCCAGAGATTTCCATCTGACGTCACGTCCTGTCAGGAACACTATAAATACACGGCGCAGGATTCGACTGGGAACGTCTTTGGAGTGCGAACGCCTTTGAAGAATCACTTTGGAGATTCGTCTGCAATGCGAGATGGAAAGCTAGTGAGCTGAGCTCTATTGAAAGTGCTGTTATTGTTATTAATTAGTGATTTGCAGTTTGTTTGCGTTGTGAATTTGTGCAAGTGCTGTTTTTCCTGTTACGTGTGTTTCGTATTTTCCAGAGTATTCTTGAATAAAGCGACTTTCTCCATTATCCTGCTTGTTGGACTGTTTTCCACTATACACCCATAGGACGATTTTGTAACAATATCGCTCACTAAAAACTTCAAAGCATTTCTAAAAATTTAGTTATACTTAGTTTAGTTATAATTTCGTGGGTATAACTAAAGTGCGATTTTATTTCCTGTGCTTGTACTTAGTTTACATGACTCCGAACAACACATTACAACAGCTGTTGCAATACTGCTGAGAATATTCTTCGTTTATTTAATATTAGCCGCCTTCGGCAACCAGCTTGCTCGCCGGGAATATAATTTCAATTGAATCCCTTATGTATAATTTGATATTCATGGTTCCCTCAACAAAGTAATTTTAAACTTTAAATTGTGATAGATATTCAACCCGTGTTTTTTAGTAGCTTTCCACATTTTGTGTTTATTGTCAACATGAACGTTCCTAAAGGAGTCAAGAAACTGTCCGTGCCATGTAGCATCTAACTGTAAGCTGTCGGTGGCAATTTCACTTTATTTCTCATGCAAAATTTATATTTGATTTCAACAGAAAAATGACGCTGCACATATGCTAATAAAAAGAATTAAATCATAGCAACCATAATCATTCAGCTTTTTTTGTACATTTCCTAATATATTTACTATCTTAGTGGATTTTGTTTGCAGATTTCCTGAAAAACTGGTGAAATAAAAAAAAGAAAGAAAATTCATTAGGATATTGTCTTTGCTTTCAACAATGTAAGAGAAGCACGCAAATAAATATTTTTTAACAATGAAAACGGTTTGAATTTCATTGGAACAATGGAAAATATTGTTGTAAATTATGTGCAAAAATATTTTTAAAAATTCATTAAATTTAGAGAAAAAAATGTACAGCAACTTAATTAACATCATTAAAAAGGTAAGTGTTTACACTTTCAGATGGTGTAAAAATAATTTTTGTGCTGCAATATTTTCGGAAGTTATTAAGGAAAAACGCCAAAATTTCGCTTAATTTTTTATTAACTATAATTCTAATTAAAATTTCAAAAAAGGGGCTCCAAGGCGCACATTCCCACCCTCCAAAGTTTGTTTGTGCCAAAGTTTGTGGCTCTAGGTCCAGCGATCTGCCTAACACACACAAATACATTCCTCTTTATTATTAGTAGAGATGAACTAACTACTACTTTATCAAGTTAATATTTTTTGAGTGTTTAGAAGATCAAACTAAGATGGTTTGTTACTTAGAAATATCAAGTTATACGTAATGAATATCACAACGAAGTGCTTACTCTATTCAGTCTACATTTCACAGCAGTTTTACAGTGAATTATCGCCTTTTTAAAACTGTATGATTTTACCTTATACATTTACTTCGTTTCGGAGGATTAGTTACAGAAAAGACGTTGCTTTATTGCTGGATATGAAAACAAACCCCAGTCTATGAATCACTGTCAGTCCTGGAATGATTGTTATGAAACAACGAATTTTTAAAAATAATCTTCGAACTGCAATTTAAATTATGTATTTAACTTATAAGTATACATGAGTATTCAAGATATTCAACTTTCATAAAATTCAATATTACTGTTCGAAGATTCAAGTTCGAAAAATATCAGTTTGTGCAAGAACTCTCAACATTTAACTTCTCTTACAGTGTACTGAAATTCACCAAGTTGCAATGCCAATATCTTTCTGAATACTAAGGGTATTAAACTGGAATTTTTATTTAAGTTGCTCTGCATATCTGGCTGTGAAGTTATGAAAAAAATTAGGCTACGTTTCGCACATGTGCAGTAACAAATTATTTACTACAAATACTAATATTTCTTGTAATATTCAATTTTTTAATTCAAACTTTAATACAATGCTTCTTTTATATATTGTCAAGTATTATGTAAGTTTCGTACAATTTAGTTGGAAACTCAGCATGTTATAAGCGAAAAAACATGTAGTAAAATTTGTGATTTAAAAAAAAACTTTATATTTTCCCGAATATTTGTGCTGTGTCGACGAAAATGCATGTAAATATTATGCACATCAAACATAACCATTGATGAAAGTTACATGTCGTTATCAGCTTTCTGTGAAACAGGATGGGTCAAACTCCATTTACGCCTTCATCCCTATCTGGTGGCCTCCCAATTGCCCTAGTGACCGAATCTTTGCTCTAAAATGTGAGTTCTGACGATACTATGTCCCACGATTCTCAGTAACTTATTGAAAACCATAGTATCCATATTAACTCCAATTTTGTAGCATCTTCAAAATGTGCATTATTTTTGGTCACCAGTGCATATAAATTAACAATTCATTATGAGGTTTAATATATTATGGATATATACATTAACTATAAAAGCACATTAATATTTCATTTATGAATTTCAAGAAAGTAAATAAATATGGAAACATTGTTTATATGCATACTCAGCAGCATTCATATGCTAATCTGTTAAAAGAAATGAAGTTTCAGACTCGATAGTGTAGCATGTATGGAAGAATTTTCCTCGTTTAATTTCTTTTATTGATCGCATTATTTCTAACTCTTTTGGATGAGAATTTATCATTCATGGTATGACTGCATGAAGAATTTTCTGAAAAATGAATATTTATTGATATTTTAAAGAATACTGGGACATTTTATTTAATATATATTTAAATGAGAATCAAGCGTGAATATTCTTCAAGATAATGTTAAAAAAATTTCCTTATTTCCTTGAAAGTAGTTTATAAATGGCGTTCTATTTTTCCTATTTTGATAAGGGCTTATACTGAAAATTAATACTTAGTTACTGAACTGCTTAAAAACGCTCTGATAAATTTTAGAAATTGCCTCAAGTTACGAAATAATGACTTAGGTAGAATCTGTACTTGAAAATATTTGAAAATTTATTTCTTTTATAGAATAATTTCTGATCATTATTTTCATTATTAATATAAATTACCGTAAAACAGGGGTTACTTTGCATCGATTTTCATGACTTTATATATTTAATTGATTGAATTTTGATATGATTTACATTTTTTTAAAAGAAAGGCTTTTCTAATTTCTTCCTCACTGAGTGTTATTAGAGAAATGTTTTGTAGCAAAATTTGGATCAGACTGTGATTTAATAATTATAATGTTTCGAAATTTTGGTGCAAAGTTACCTCATAGGTGAGAATACTTTCCACTGATTAATTTTTTTAATATATTACGAAAACAAATTCTCTGGATGAAATTCTAGATATATTTATTGAAAGCCTGGTTGGAAATATACAATAAAAAATTTCATAAATGCTTGATTATAATTAAAAATTTTTATATCATTACATTCGGTCAAATCAGGATGGCGTTTCAGAAATCCTTTCATCAATTTATTGACGGGTGTGTTATTAATATATTATCTATTACCACACCTTCTTAGTAAGATAAACGGTTATTATCATTTTAGGATCTATATTATTGACAGGAAAACCGAAGTCACTGAGTTAGACTATACGTTGCAACGGTTTCTTCCTTCTCAATGGAGAAAACCAGGGGATTTCCATGTTTAGTTATATGAATTAGCTTGCTTTTGTAAGAAACTGTTCACTTGGTGTACCAAAAGAAATTTAAAAAAATATTATTTAACACAAAAAATAAATAAATAAAAATATATAAATAAATAAAATAAATTAAAAAACCAACTGGGTTTGCTGTTTGTCACATATTTCCATGGCGCAAAGAATTTTCCTTTTAGATGCAAAGTTACCCCAGGTGAGAAAAAAGTTAATTATAACTTAACTAACAACTATTCAAAGCAACTTAATGAAAGCCAGGCTTATTATCTTTCACATTTAAAAGCGCTTGCCTTCAGAAATGTCATGCTTTCCTCACCACAGACAGATTTTTCAGCGCTAAAATTTTCGCTGAAAAATTGAGTCATTGTCTTTTCCTTCTGGAACCTCCTGAATGAGTGTTATATGCATTCCAGAAATGAAATACACTATTCAGTGTTCCCAAGAAGCTAGAAAAAATCTCAACCCCGTACCCTTAATCAGTCGATCTCTATTTCACTTTTCACACAAATTTTACGCTAGTGCAAATTAACTCCGTTTTACGGTACTCCTTATTATCAACTACTTAGGATTTGGTGTTTAGAGAAATCTCAAAATAAAAGTATCTAACTGAAAAGGAATCTAAGTTTAATACTTCGTAATAGTAAATAAATGCTGGAAGCACAGGAAAAAACTGCTTACTATTCCAAAGTTTCTGCTTAATTTTACTTCAATAAATATAGGGGAGTGTGGGGTAAATCCCAGTACCCTTGATTCTGGCGATATTAGTTCCTTTTTCTACCGGACAAATATTGAATTACACTCTACTAATCAAGAAAAAGGAAAAGTAATAGTCTCGTGATGTTGCTTTTGAATTCACTGCGTCTGTGAAGGTTTGTTTTAAGACGTCAACTCTTTAATGTTTGTTTGATTTTAAACTCTCCTTATTTAATGATAATTACAGTTATAAAAACTATATTAAGTACAGCTTATTATAAGTTTACTAAGGATTTATTCCCAGTCAAACAATAAACGTCCTCCCGCTGTTGAGGTGCGGATGTTTGGAGAGAGAGGGCCAACTCAGGTGTCGTCCTCGTCACCTGACAGCGGCTCAAAATTACGAGGTCGGTCCCAAAATATCCCTCGTGTTGCTTCAAAACGGGACGTTAATATAACTAAACTAAACTGAATTTTATGTTTAATATTCATATAAATATAAAAGTTCTTTCTTTTTAAATTTATGAATGTTGAATTTTACTGAAAAAGTTTTTTAGAAAGGTCATTGTATACTAGTCTTGACTGTGCAGAATTATGTATTCCATCAGTCTATTTTAGTACGTGTTTTGTCCCAGTAATAATAAATGTAATAAACTGAAAAACCAGCGCAAGAAATTTTGCACTTGCGAAAAAATTATTGAAGAAAGAAAGTGCATAATTTTATGTATACGTTTCTGTTAATTATACATTTGTGTGGTGACTACAAATAATATTAGAAGTGGAAATAAAATAACATTTTTAATCCTGTCATTTCAATGTTGAAATTCAGTTAATAAGTAAAAAGTGAAACTTAATAGCTTTTATTACCCTGATATTTTATAATAAAAGAAAATGTTTCAAACAAGATGGGAAAAATTAATGGAACTTATAACATAGGTATACAATGTCAATTAATTTGATGCTAAATTATTTGAGCGTCTGTATATAGGTAAGAATTTGGCTGACTGGTATTTAAAAAGATCTCGAAATTAAAAGTTTGGTTGTTTATTGAACGGGGGAAAATTTGACAAATTATGAGTCGATGCTTTTGCATAAAAAATATCATGTGTAGCCTGCGAAATTAAGTTTTATTAGAAACATAACAAATGCATATTAAATGGAAGTTCTTATAAAATATGTTAAGTGGTACAAAATATTCAGCATTATAGAATAAAATTATTAATATGTAAAAATAAACTATGTGACAATATCCAGTTCATTTTAATAAAAGGAAAGCAAAATTTGGTTATTAGTAAGCGTATTAATTTTCTTTTCAGAAATTTCATGTATGCCAGCCAATTCCACCAATAAACGTATAATTTAATTTTAACCTGCATATCATGGGCAAAGGGTAATTTTGCCATTACCTAGCGAATCCGAGTAATGTGTAATCATATGCTACCGACTGCCAGTGTTATTAGCGACATGAAGCCAGTTGTTATCCTTTAAGGATTTAACTTTAGCCTTAATTTGAATATATAAACCTCCGTTAACAGTTTGATAGCCTTGTTTAAATAGAAAACATCTTGAAGCAAAAAAATATCAACTGAAAAATAGAAAACACTATTTAGTGAAGTTTTACAGCATAAGAAATCTCAAAATAAAAGCATCTAAGCTGAAAAGAAATATATTTTTAGTATCTCCTGTTATAGTCATCAAGCAATATACACTGGTGTCCAAAAATAATACACAATTTTGAAGATGAAACAAAATTGGAGTTAATAAGGATACTATGGTTCGCAATCAGTTCCTGAGAATAGTGGAACATACTATCGACGGAACTCACATTTTATAGTGACGATTCGGTCCCGAGGGCATTTAGGGGGAGAGTGGCACCAGGAAGTGATGAAGACGAAAATAGAGTCTGGCCCATCCTGTTTCACATAAAGCTGATAACGAGATGTAACTTTCATCAGTGGTTATATTTGATGTCCTTAATATTTACATGCATTTTCGTAATCAGAGCACAAATATTCGGGAGGATAAAAAGGTTTTATTAAAAAATCCCAATTTTTGCCGCATGTTTTTTTACTTATAACATGCAGGGTTTCCTTCATATTATACGAAACTTACAGAATACTTGACAACATGAAAAATAAGCATTGGTTTAAAATTTGAATTAAAAAATTTTAAAATTACAGGAAATATGAGCATTTGTAGTAAATAATTATTAACTGCGCATGTGCAGAACGCAGCATAATTTTTTTCCATAACTTCACAGCCAGATATATAGGGCAATTTATATACTAATTCCAGTTCAATTCTATTAGTATTCAGAAAGATATCTGCATTGCAACTTGGTGAATTTCGGTACACTCTAAGAGAAGCTAATTTATGAGGGTTCTTGCACAATTTGATATTTTTTAAACTTGAATCTTTGAATATTAATTGTCGAATTACAATTTAACTTATGTATTTATCTTATAAGTATACATGAGTATTCAGGATAATCAACTTTCATAAAATTCAATATTATTGTACGGTATTGTGTATTGTTTTAAAAATATCAGTTTATGCAAGAGCCCTCATCACCTCAACCCTCTTCTCTCAGAGTGTATTGAAATTCACCAAGTTGCACTACAGATATCTTTCTGAATACTAATGGTATTGAACTGGAATTTTTATATAATTTGCCCTATATATCTGGCTCTGAAGTTACGGGGGAAAAATTACGCTGCGTTTCACACATGCGCAATAAAAAATTATTTAATACAAATGCTCATATTTCCTGTAATATTTAAATGTTTTAATTCAAATTTTAAAACTGCTTGTTTTGCATAATATCAAGAATTCTGTAAATTTTGTACAATTTGCGGGAAAACTCTGCATGTTATGAACAAAAAACATGCGGAAAAATTTGGGATTTTTTAATAAAACCTTTATATCTTTCCGAATATTTGTACTTCGTTAACGAAAATGCATGTTAATATTATGCACATGAAACATAACCACTGATGAAATTGAAGCCTCGTTATCAGCTTTCTGTTGAACAGGATGGGTGAAACCATATTTTCGCCTTGATCCCTTCCTGTGCCCACCCCCTAATTGTCCTCTTGGCCGAATCTTCACTATCAAATGCGAGTTCCGACGATAGCATGTCCCACGATTCTCAGCAACTTATTGGGAACCAGAGTATCCATATTAACTACAATTTTGTAGCTTCTTCAAAATTATGCATTATTTTCGGAACCAGTTGTAGCAACACGGGAAACAAACTGCGTATTATTACAGAATATATGCTTGGGATTTCTTCAGTAAATATTCAAAATTTCACAAATTAAAAACTTTATGCTTTATTATTTACACTCTGTCCCAAAAGTTTATAGAATCTTGTTTTTTGCCGATATTTTTGTTGTATATTATGTATTTCGGCGCATCTTACTGTATAGATATGTTATGTCTATTATATTGAAAAAACAGCAGTTCTACCCCGTATATTTAATGTCAATTTTTAAATCGTAGAATAAACAGAAATAACCTGTCCCAAAAGTTTATAGACAAATGCTATTTTATGCAAATATGTTATCGGTAATCATGACGTCGATTCGGAACCTAATAAATACGTTTTAAGTAAAGGAAAGTGGTCGTTTGTTCTGCGTTTCAAGATGCCTAAAGCTTCGCAGCTCTTTAATGAAGAAGTGAGTAAAGTTCTGCATTTAAAATTGCTCGGTAAGACTGTTAAGGAAATATCGAAACTTTTAAATCGTTCTAAAAGTATGATTTGTAGTGTATTAACTCGTAAGACGCCATATGAGCCAAAACCTCGTTCGGGAAAACCACGTCTGACGGATATTCGTAGTGATAGACGGATACAAAGAATGGCTTAAAGTCAGAAAATGTCGGTTCGCGATATTACTAGGGCTTCCCGGTTGCAAATCTCCAAGAACACTGTTCATAGACGAATTATAGAATCTGTTTATAAGATACGAGCAAAAATGGCTCGCAGATTACCACTCTCAAAGCTTCATATTATTAAGCGATAACAATGGGCTCGTAATCATATGTCATATGGTGATAAATGGATGGCTGTCCTTTTCAGTGATGAAAAAAATGGAACCTCGATGGACCTGACGATAATATAAAATTCTGGCATGATTTATGAAAAGATCCCAGGAGCTTTTTCAGTAGTCAAAGTAGTGGTGAATGTGTGATGGTGTAGGCGGCTTTCGGTTTCAACTGTGAAGTAAGTTTGGCCTTTCTAGATGGCCGACAGAATTCTCCTAAATACATAGAAACACTAGAAAATCATCTTATGCCGTTTGCAGAAAACACAGAGGGACGAAATTGGGAATATCAGCATGATAATTCTCCCATCCATACCTCCAATGCTACGAAAAATTATTTAAACTCGAAAAATGTTACTGTTATTGAGTGGCCACCGATGAGCTCTGATCCAAACCGAATTGAGAATGTGTGGGGAATTATGTCTCGGAAGGTATATGAGAATGGTGGGCAATTTTATTTAGTGAATGCCTTGAAGACAGCCATTGAAAGTGCATGGTACATCTTGGAACCAGAGATATTAGAGACCTTAATTATGTGGATGGAAAAACGTGTATACGATGTCATACTGAAAAATGGAAAGACTTTAAACTATTAAGAACATTGTATTGAGCACCTTCTGTTGAAATGTCATATATTCTATAAACTTTTGGGACACTTAATATTTCCATTTTGTTATACAACTGAAATATAAATTGTTATTTTTTCTAAATATTTTGTTGAATGCAAGTAGCATATGGTTTGAATAAACATATTTGTAATTGGTGTTTGTATGCCTTTCCGTTTTGCTAAAACATATATTTTACTAGTCTATAAACTTTTGGGACAGAGTGTAAATATGGAGTGGGGCTTAATTTTTTATAAATTTTATATGTAATATTACTATAATATCTGCTTTCGTTATAAATTTGTAAATGCATCATTTTATTGATTATCTTTTATGAAATGTCAAAACGCATATATATCAATAAACAAACACTATTTTGTTCATCGTATACTATTTGTGATTTTATATAAATTGCTCTATAATTTATATCAAACCTTTGCAGACCTCAACAAATAATTCAGAAGTAAAGACGTAAATTTAAAAAGATTAGAAGCTGAACTTTTTACTAGGTATATTTAATATTAACATCAAAAAGATTTGATGACATGGTTATAACAGTATTAGCAAAGCATAAAACAAAGAATGGAAAAAGAGAATTTGGTTCATTTTAAATTTTTGTATCTCTTGTCTGCTTGGAAATAAATGTTTTTACAATTTTATAGCCGTTTTGTAGATGTTCATACTACTAAGGCAAATACATGTTTTTTATTTGAAAAATTTTCGATTTTTTTTACGAGGAAAGTGCTTCGAGATTGCAGCTAGTAATATTTTAAAAGTGGTATGTAAGCACTTATCGGTTATGAAAATATTAAATTTTCGTTTCATTTTAAAGCTATGTTTCAACTGTATTTTAGGTGCAGAGAATATTAGCAATTAAAGTTTTGTTACCGTAAAAGAAATATTTATATTTTGAAACGTGCGTTTATGAACTAGTTATATGCTCATTATTGAAAATATTAAAAATTAATTCATAGAGATACAAGACATCAATATTAATACTTAGGATTACAATAAAAATAATTTGGAAATATCCCATAATTGCTAGTAGGAAATATTAATATCACCGTAGGATAATTCCAAAATGAAAATGATCAATAGGATGATAATTATAATATACAAATAATTTCTGTAATTCAAATCATGCATTTAAATTTTCCGACAATAACTGAACTATGAAATAGAAAATTATACATATTCATTTAACCTTCAAGTCACAAGAAAAAATCATTCAAATCTTCTGAAGTCTTATTCTTACAATTTTATTTCACTGTTTTCATAATACAGAATAAACTCCAAAATGGAGAACCTGATATTAGATAAACTGTGATCTGAAAGCATGTTTTAAAACTCAGTATTGAATCTGGCAGAAAAAATCACTATTCTGAACAGTTATCTGACTGATTACCTTTGGAAAAGCGAATTGTTGAGCAATAACATTAAAACTGCGTAATGGTCCTCGTCATAATTATACAAATGCCTTTTTGGGATTTTTATTCAGATGGCACTGCTGATTGGCTGAAAGTGATAAAACTAGTTACTTTTTCCTATACGAAGAATAAAAAGAGAAAATCTTGTAATCGTCAAAACGTTCGACCTGGAGATTTTAAAGAATTTTGACCTTTCACGCATCCATGAGTTCCCAAAACAATTTTTTTGGAATTACGTCTATTTTCCTGTGAATACAATAACTGAAACACCCAACGAGCTAGAAGGTTGAAATTGATGTATGGACTTTTCAATAAATTTGCAGATTAACTGAAAAATTTTAGAGTAAATGCATCAATGAGATGTCTGTTTATCCGTCCAATAGAATAACTTAACATACAATATTGGCAATACAATAACTCAGAAACGCTAATAGTAAGAAAAATGAAATTAAGCATGTAGAATTATCTCTAGAAATGTAAATTTGCAGCAAAGTTTGAACCCAATTCGTAAAGTGAGGTTGACGGTCTGTCGGTCTCTATATTTGCGAGAAAATGAACGCGATGACTAAAAAACGCAAGGATTTAGACGAGTGAAATTTAGTAAGAGGCCTTGTCACTAACATTGTAGATCTGTGTCAAATTTTGAACACAATCGGTGGAAAGGAAGCCACCCTAAATCCATACTCAGTTGTTTCATTGTACAGGGTGGTCATAAATTATTGATCCCATTAAAAAATTAATAAAAAACTAATAATGTTAAAACTGCCTTTTTTAAATGAGAGAACAAATAAAAAGTTTTTTCAGGTAGGTGGCGTACCATTAAGGCGTTTTCAATTTGCTACAGCGAGAGATTTCCTTACGCAATGCCTAGCGATCAGCAGAAGCCGATGCGCGCTTTGTGGGTTCCTTTTTTATTTTTTCTTTAATACCCCGAAAACTATTCAGTTTTCGAATTACAACTGATTTAACAAATTATAGACTGTAACATTCCCTACAAATATATGATTTTATTTTTCTTCTAGCTTTAATAGTTTCACAGATAATGGCTCTCAAAAATGGGAGATGTCCAATAATTTGCGACCACCTATACCACCGTAACGGCGTAACCTATCTGAAAAAAAATTTAAGATGGACTCTCATTTAATAAAAACCGTAATTGTAACATTATTAGTTTTTTAATTAATTTTTGAAATGGGTTCCAAAATTTATGACCATTCTTTACTATGAGGCACTGAACGCTCCGTATTTTGCTAGTAACCGAGAAATTTGAGGGGAGAACATTCCCGCTGTTTTTATATTAAGTTGATTAGGAGATATCATCTTTCATTACAGGCACCTTTGTATATCATCAAATGGCTGAATGCATGAATACGAATCAAATCATATAATAGCAGTTCCATGATGGCGTAGCTTATCAAACAAACGCTACTTTATTACAGCTTAATGAACTTTGGTTTATGTTAACTTACATTTCGATATTCATTATTGTCATAAAATGAAAGCTTCATTTGTTTGTCTTAAAATGAATTTAATAAAAACTGTATTTCTGAAAAGCTGCCACTGAAATGAGAAAACAGGCACAATAATTTCTCTAGGAAAGTTTCTATAGTAATTTTTGCTAATACTTTAAAGACTAATTATTAACAGAGGTGGAGTTAAAGTTTCGTCACAGGTATCTAATGAATGTTTTAAATAATATCCATTTCTTTATTTTACGTAATTGATAAGCTCCGTTTGGCTCGAGGCATAAGACAGTTTCATCAAGTCTTATGTCATCCGAAAAATTGACAAAAAATAAAACCTGGACTTCATTGACATTTAATGCTCAATTATTCTTACAGACTGCCTGGAGATTTTCTGTTACTCGCTGCAAGGAATAAAAATGTGGATCTATTCGTCTGAAAAAGTATCCAAGAAGAAACGAATAAAATAATAAACGATGAATCATTGAATCCTTGTTGTAATAAACGATGATGATCCTATTAATGAGTTTTCTTTCACAAAGAGATATATCTTGGTCTTCCTAACTTTATCCACAGCAGGATATTCCAAAGAAATCAGAACATAGAAGATCTTAGATTGCAAAGAAAAACAGGACTCTTTAAACAGGACATTTATATGCTTCTGTCAAAACTTATAGATACATAAAAGTTTTGGTAATAGTTACATGAATGCTGTCAATGAAGTCAAAGAAAATGTCAAGATCTTTGACAAGAATAATCGCCATAATGAACATTCTGAAAGAAAGAAGACATGACATTGTCAGAGACAAGATATGCCACTCTTCGTGTCTATTAGTTATCAAAGCATTTACTGAGGAGAAATGCTACGTTGTGTATATTTATATTAAAACTTTTTTTCCTTTTTCATTTATTCGGTTTTTCCATGAAAGGGAATCATCATGATGGCTTTTAACCCTTAAGCTGAGTATCCCCCAATTTATGCGGTTGGAAGTTATTCTATTTCCTGCCATATCTCGTGATTTACGCGGACTGGTGTGTTTACCTCTTACTATTAGAGATTTGCTTATAAATAACGATTCGCTTCATTTACAAAGTATTTGGGCCTATTTACAAATGTTGATTTAAATACAATTAAAAGAATATCTACAGTTGGAGGGTTAACGACAAACCTAATCATGTCATGTCAAGTGACTATGAATAAGGTTGCTAAGTTCTCCTCCTTGCTAAGTTCTGCCCTCCCCCGAAAATTGTGCAATAAATAATGTTACAAATGTTTTTATTATGTATTTATCATATTATAGTGTATTCTGTATCATGGTTGCAATGAATAAAATGTTTCTCCTTTTATTTACGATATATTTTATCTTCAATTCATTTGTGTCCTCCTTTTCTTTGGAAGAAGGTTGTACATCTTACTGTAAAGGAAATTGAAAATGTGTTTAATAATTTAAAAAGAGCTCTGGGCCTGGACCGATTCGATTATAGGATGTGGGCTGAAATTTTTAAACAATGTATAACATTCTTTTGTGATTTTATTAGCCGTTGTTTTAAATTTTCTTTCAGGAAAATTAAGAAATACTAGGGTCTATTTCCTGCTTCAACCAGGGAAAAATCCTGCATTATGTCATTCTTATGGACCAAAATGTCTGATACCTGTTTTAGGTAAAATTATCGAAAGATTGTTTGTGCTACACTTTAATAATTATATAATCTCTAATAGTCTTTCTCATAAGCACCAGTTTGGCTTCCGGGAAATGTCGAATTGCAGAGTGGTTGTGGGTTTTTTTAATAAATAAAATTAAGGACCTCCGGGCAGATAGTCACGTCGCTATGGTGTCTATCGACATCATGGCGGCGTTTGATAATCTAGACTGGAGAGACCTTTTCTCTTTGTTTGAAAAATACAATTTCACCAATTGTTTTTGCATTTTTATATGTAATTATTTTTAGAGAAAATATGGTTATTATTACATTTTGTTTCTGCCAGGCCTACCTCAGGATTGGGTTTTGGTGCTCTAAATATGGAATTTTTATTTTGATGAAGTATTGTCTTTAAGCAATGAATCTTTGTATCTTCAGGTCTACGCAGATGACTTGGTTTTAATTATGAAAACAGAATCTAGGAAAAAAATAGAGAATTTTCAAAAAAATAGCGTTAACAAAGATGAACAATAAGTTTAAAAAAACCTAAACTTACTAGGGGCACCCAAAATAAACAGCAGAAAGGGGCTTGCACTTCTTTAAATATCATTCAATATTTAAATTCAAGAATTAAATAAAGTTGTTGACTATCTACTTAATTTAGGAATAATAATAGATAATCAACTAACCTTGTCCCCTCATTTTCTAAACGAACTAACCAGGAATTTTAATAATATAACTTGTGCTAAATAGGGGGCCAATATCAAATTTCTAAAAGAATAGTACAACATCGTAAAAGAACAGGCCGTTTGAGGAGAGCATTTAACAAAAAAAAATATAATTAGATTGCATATTATCCATTGAGTTATATTTATTCAAATTGCCAAAAATAATTTGAATTGCCTGATTAATGCACTTATTGTTGTTCTGGGCATAAATATCTCCATATAATTACCAAAAGCCTTTTTTAATAAATTCCATATTCAGTACGAAATATCTAGTGAATTTGAATCTATTCACGATGAAAATAAGTTAAATTATAACATTAAAAATAGCAATATGCCGTTTGATAATAAAGTTATTGATTTTCCCTAAATCTATTAATAATTCGGAATTCGAGCTATACACTGCCACGTTTCTCAAAATATCATGTTTTGTGCTTTGTTGTTGCTATTTTTACCATCCTTCTATTTCTGTACTTTGGCGAAAATACTCTAGAATATGAACCCAGAAATTTCACTCGAACTGAGATGATAAACAACGTACACAGTAATAAGACAATGAACTCCGAGGAAAACACAACATTGTTTGTTTAGTATCCAAATATTGATGGAAGTCCCTTATCTAGCTATAAATCATTCTCTTAAAATGCATCCAACATCAGAGAAAACGGCGCTGACATAAAAAGTTTGATGGAAGTAAACAAGTTCTTTTATAATCTAGAGCAAGACAGGAAAGTAGCTTACTCAAATATTGGGATGCTACATAAAATTTTTATCTGTGTTAAATATCATATATTTTCTGTGTGCTAGCGAAGATTCATCTTTATAATAGGAAAAAGAATTCACGAATGAATGGTTTAAGTTAAATTCCTAGTATATGTTTTTATTCTTATATGCATTTATTAATAAGAACTTGCACACAGCACTCATTTTATTTAGATCTGATAGGAACTACAATTTCAAATTTAATTACATATTACATAACACCCTTTTTTGATCAACGATGAAAGATATTTTACGCCTTCGTTAAACAAACATCTTTGACGAATAGAAGTTACTTCTTTAAAATTTATTATTTTATTGTCTTTACAACTTAAAATTATATCATGTTCGTCGCAAACAATCAATAATATGAATCAGTATAAGCAAGTGGAAACGAAATTATACATATATTTTGAAATTTGTAGTAAATATATATCTTTCTCAAAAATTTTATTTTTATGCATTCTGTGTTGTTAACAGAATAAAACATAATGAAATGATAAATATAAATAATATGAAAAGGATTAAAATTGTTAAATAACATAAAATTTACTTTCGTAATGAGCAAAAAATAAGAACAATATAATAATTAAATATGTTTCAAAGTTTCATGAAAAAGGAATTTTTATATAATACGCATTTCCTTTTCCATTAACTTAATTAAAACATCTTTAACTTGAGCTCCGATATTCTTTCCTTCTGGCACGATCATTTAGATTACTATAGTTATTACGTTATTCGCCGACAGCAGTAATTTTTACGTTTTAAAATATTTTTATATTATTTTATATTTATTTTATTTTATGTTATTTTATTTTATGTTATTTTATATATTATATATATTTTTATATTATTATTATTTTTTATTTTCATTTTTTACATTATTCAATTTGTATTTTTATATTATATTATATTTTATATTATTATTTTTTATATAATATTATAACGTTTATCTTTAGAATTTAAAAGGGTGAATTCCCAAATCGTCCTTTTTAAACCTGGTATTTTTGGAGAAGAAACTAGAATATATTTTCCCTTTTTTCTTGGCTATGGAAGATGAGATCTGTAGCGTCTTTCGGCTGCTAGTGAAGTCGACAATTCTTGCCTTCTCTCGTTAAGAATAAACTGTATTTCGTTCTTGGGGTGAGGAAACTATTTTTTATTCGGTCCCTATTAGTTATCAAAAGTCAAGCTCGCGAAGAAATTTTGAATAAACTAACTGTTAGTGGAATTTGGTTAATAAAACCAAGGATAAGACACTAAGGATATCACTGCTAAAAATATTCAAAAGAAAACTGTTCGCTAAAGAGCAAAAAAAAAAAAACACCCATTTCCTTTAAGAATCTTCAACCATCAATTTACCGCCTTCACCAGAATGCAACCATTAATTTCAATAAGACAATAATTTCTACGCATTTTCGTTCCTCTAAAACAAAAAATCTGAATAACTTATAACTATATGTCAAATTAGACGTAAATTATGAAGTTAGAGCCTAGAACAATTTTATGAATTTGGGATTCACTATTTAAAACTGTACTTTAGTTCGTATAATTTGCTCCCCAAAATAGAACTTACTACATTCCGTATCAGAACTGACTACTTTCAATACGAAAATTAATTTTGGAAATGTGTAGCATTCGAATCTTTTTCTGTATTCATTTGTGAATACAACTGTACCTCAAAAGGTAGTTTTGGAGTTGATTAATGTATAATGGCCTTCAATTTATAGATTCACTCCGTAAGCATCCAAATTATTTTCATATATGAGTTTGTATTGTTAATTTTAAAAAAATTTTACTAACAAAAAATTATAATATCAGATTTATTTAACAATCTTCAGTTGGCGGTATATTTGCTTTCCAGTCTTTGTCATAGTAGTGCTAAGTACAGGTGACTCTCGTACAACGCAGGGGATATGTTCCGAGTAATAGGAAATTGCGATATAGGGAAATTTATACAAGTTCAAATATGTGTCTAAATTTTAACTGCGCATTAGTGAGATGTTACATTTTTTTAAACTGTCAGCTTCACTGTTCAGATACAAACAACATGTAGATGTATTCATTTGCTTTTCTAAACAAAAAATCAAAAACTACGAAAATGTTAAACTTATCTTATAATACTGGACTGTTCATCGCTCCGTATGAGAAATAATCCCAATTCTTTCGTCGCGTTATACGAATTCAAGTTATGTTGCAAATTATATACGAATTCAATTTATATAAAGTTAATTTGCTTTATAAGAATTCAAATTATGTAAATTTAAGTTGTGTTATACAAATTCAAGTTATGTAAAGTTAAGTTGCGTTATACGAATTCAAGTTATACGGGGGCGCGTTATACAAGAGTCCACTGCACTTCATTTTTCTACGGTCAAATGCAATGATTTTAAAACAGTTGAAACGATGAAATTTCATTTGACAAGAGATACTTAATCCATAAACTTTTAAACAGTTTCTTGAAAAGAAATCTTCCATGTCTTACTGTTTTAAGCCCAAAATCACACATCAAACGATCCAAGAAATTTCAAAATAAATGCCCTCTTCAGAATAAGAAGACGAATGTTCTAACATGCGATGCCTAGATTTAATCCTTTTTATCGAATAAGGATTAGTGTCAGAGGCCTCATCATAAAGCAGTAGAAAGATTAAGACGGACACGTACCATTGCAAAATAGAGTCGACTCTTTCACCAATCTTTTACTTTGCCCAAAACTTTAGTGACAAACCATTAAAAAGTTTTCTTAGTAGAAGACGACAAAAATATCATTGTTTTTGAAACCTAAAAAGGATTTATGTCAAACTTGTCGTGGCATTTTTATTTTGTTTTGTGTTTCAGACGGTATAGGGAATGACACTGTGTGATCATTTGATTTCTGTGGAAACAGAAATAAAATATACTTCTATTAGAAAGGGAATTATTTGATTAAATTAATCTGTTTTGAAGTGATATTTTGAGATTGCCTATAGGATAGTTTTACCTTTGGGATAAATTCAAGAATTCACATCTTTAGTAGTTATGGGTGGAGTTGAGAAAAATTAAATATAAGTTAATAATTTTTTAATTTAAAACTAGCCCCTAATATTTCTAAGGCAACTTCAAGCAAAGAAGTTAATTTAGCTGCTAATAAAAGAAAACATAACCTCAGGCGTGACACAGCTTTTCTCTAATCTAAGCCAATAAGGAAAATGCAAGAATTCTATTTTAAGTTTTCGTATTTAAAAAGAGTCATACTTAACATAGTAAACATCTATAAATAATGAATGCAAAAATAACAAATATTTATTACATAAAAAGGAATGGGAACATGAATAGGAGGAATAAAATACATTTTCAACATAAAATTATCAAATTTCATTCGGTTTAAATAAAATCAGACCCACACAAATTATTATAACAAAAGGATCTTCAGCAATTGTTCTACACATAGCGCCATACAATATATTGCATAGTGACGGCAATCATATAGTAATATTAGTAATATTTAGTCATAATAGTAGTATTTATTTTAGTAGGTGATTGAAAGCCGTTGAAATCTCTTGTGAAAACTGCTAGCAATATCATTTTTTAAAATTTTTTGATTGTTGTTTTTTATCATTCGTTGGTGTTTCCTTGTTGAAAGTTAAACCTAGTTTGTTTTATTTAGATGATAAATACGGTAATTAAAACCATTAGAGATAAGATAGTATGCTTTTCATAACCTGCAGAAGAAGAATACTTTAAGGACTTCCTATTCTTAATGAATTGTACCGAAATAAATGTTATAGATAAACTGCTCCATATATATCAATTGCACTGAATAAAAATTCCAAATTAAGAACAACGAAGTTAAGTGAAAAAATATTCAAATATTTGTTTCATTAAGTAGCTTACATAATTTACTTTATAGAGATGACATATATCGAGTGCATATACAAAAAAACATGCATGAATACGTTAATTAAGCAACAAATGTATAAAATAATTGTTAGAATGGGAATAGTCATCTATAGCTGTCTTAGTAATAATAAATCCTACTCTATAGATCGTTACCTTTAGTTTATTTCATAATTTAATTTTAAACTCATTCTTATTCCTACATGACTTTTCTCTCTTAAAGATTTTTTATTTAGTTAGGCTTTTTTTAAATTGTGATTTTTATTAAAGTTCAAGTTCTGACGTATTCTTGAAAAATAGTGTATTTAATTGTAATTTTATAAGGGATTATACTACGCATATTCAGATACCTAATCAATTACAAACACTTTCCAAGAGGATAAAAAGGAACTAAATTAAATAACAAAATAAATTTATGAACTATTTTCCCTCAGTGGTTTAATTTAGCAGAAATGTTTATTTAAACTCTTGGATATTCTCTTTTAGATCAGTAATATAATCATGTAAATATAATCAGAAATTCTGCAATAATATTTAAAATAAAAGCAATAAAACACACTAAAAAATTAATAATCGCGTTAACAAATATCATATATTCTTCTTAATATTGCATACCATGAACTTTTAATTTGTCATCCGTAACTATGAAATCCTATATAAATTAGTATAAGGAATATAGAAAAATTATTCTAAAACTTAATTTTGAGCTTAAATTTTTAGTTAAAAACAATTAACCAAAAAAATCTGTAACTATTTAATTAAATATTCTGTATCTAAAAACCTACTTTCAGTCGAAAATATAATAAGATAATTTTAATTTATTTATTATTAAATTATATTAATAAGGTAAAAATATAAGTGATGCAAAATACAGAGTAGGGTTAACCCTCAAAGCGACCGAACCGTTTCTTCCATTTTTCATGTTCAGTTCAAATGGAAATAATTCATATTTATCTATATATTTTTTAAAATTCTATAGATAAATATTATTAACATATAACGGATTTCATTAAGTACAAAAATATAGTTCATTCGCTTTAAGAACTAAATGCTCAGACCTTACAGCTGTTATTGGACGTTTAGTTTAGTTATATTAACGTCCCGTTTTGAAGCAACACGAGGCCTATTTTGGGAAGGACCTAGCAATTTTTTACCGCGATTTCGACACCTGAGTTGGCACCATCTCTCCAAACTTCCGCACCACACCAGGTTCCCCTACGTGCGATTTAGCGTGTAACAGGCCCAATACACGACGGATGTTCAGTGAAATCGAGTTTCGAATCTGGAACCCTCCGGCTCCAAGGCCGACACCTTACCACTATGCTACCGGACAAAACCTTTTGTCCGGTTTTCCGTCCACTATTGGACGCTTAGGGGGTTCAATGATGAAACATTTAAGAATCAATTTCTGTTTCACGTAGATTTTGAATCTGGATAAGAATTCCAAATATAATAAGGATTTTCAAATTGTTATAGTTTAGAGGGATAAAGATCGTTCCTCAATAATTATCCACGAAAGTTTTAACTGTAGTTAAACAGCATTTTCCATCTTATTGTTGTAATTTTATTTCTAACAGTGAATAAAAGAACTTAGGTACATATTTATTTCTAATTCTAGTTTTTCTAGATTCATCCCTATTGATGAGAAATTAATTCAAGTGAAAGCTCCAAATGTAATTGTCGAGTAATATTTCCAAATGTCACGGAGGAATGAGTCGATTTGACATCCCATTTTATGCCGTGTTTCGTGCTGTCAAAATTGCTCTTGTACCACTATGAAGGGACGAATCTGGTATATGTTAAACTAAAAGTTTTTGTGACGGCCCAAACAATTAGAAACCAAGAGCTACACTTTCATTTACCTCGCTTGAGAGGTGAAATTAAATGCAGAACATCAAATTTTATCGATTGTATTCATTCCAGCAAAAGCCATGTGGAATTTTTCAACCAGAGATTCATTTTGTTTCATTTTGAGCTGTATCTGGCTTGAAAATTGGAAAGTTGCTTAGGTAATTTGGTATTTTTTTGTATGTAATATTCGAAAAGAAGACCTGTTGTTAGATTTCATATTTACGTGGTGAGAAATAAATTACTCAAATATTAAACAAACAAAAAACAATTTATAATAAAAATTATATTTTTCGAATGCTTCATCCTTAAAATACTGAACGCATTTACTTTCTAGTTCATGAAAATGAAATTTTTTTATAATAGTTAAAAAATTGTTTTCTTCTTATAGACTCAAAAATAAATATAACAGCGAATAAATAAACCTAGGCACACATTTACTTCAAATCCAGTTTTTCGAGATTCACACATATCGATGGCAAATTAACTCAAGTGGAAACTCAAATTGTAGTTGTCGGGTAATATTACTGAATGTCACGGAGGAATGAGGCGTTCTGACATCTCATTTTATGCCGTGTTGCGTGCAGTCAAGATTGCTTTTGTACCACCATGCAGGGACGAAACTGATATACGTTGAACTAAAAGTTTTTGTGACAGCCCCAAACAATTCGAAACGAAGGGCAGCGCTTTGATTTATCTTGCTTGAGAAGTGAAATTAAATGCAGAATGCTGATGTTATCGATTGTATTTATTCCAGGAAAAGTCAAGTAGAACTTTTCAATAATGGATTCAATTTATTTTATTCTGAGTTTTCAATGTTATGAAAACTGAAAAGATGCTTAAAATAATTAGTTAAATAGTATTTTATATAAAATATTCAAAAATAGCCCGGTGGTCAGAATTCGTACTTCGGTTCTGAGTAACAATATTGTAAACGGATAGAGAAATAGCAATTTTTAATAATAATTATGAGCTAAATTTACTTTCTAGATGGTGATAAATAGATTTTTTTGCGATACTAAGCCACTTGCATCTAATTGCAACTAGAAGCGTATTTACTTTCAAAACATTTTTCTTCTACATACATTAGAAGGAAACTGTTTCTAAAAAAAAATAACAGTTTTCAATAATGATTATGACCTGAATATCTTTCTAGATGGTGATAACGTTTTTAAACTAGTAAAGATTTTATTTTAAACATTGATTTTTTGCGATATTAAGCCAATTTCTACACAAAGCCACTTCTTTCTTCTTCCTAATTTGCAACTAGGAGCATATTTACATTCAAAAAGTTTTCCTTCTACATATAATACACTTTAAAATAATTTTTTAATGATTGGAAATAAAAACAAAATATCTCAATATCTCCTATAATATTTCACTGTTGAAATTACTTCGGTGGA
Source organism: Araneus ventricosus (assembly GCA_013235015.1). Lineage (NCBI taxonomy): Eukaryota > Metazoa > Arthropoda > Arachnida > Araneae > Araneidae > Araneus > Araneus ventricosus. The sequence continues at coordinate 524,870 of BGPR01000168.1, read as the reverse complement.
AAATAGTACCTTAATTACAAACTTTTTAACTTGAAGCTTGAATTAAAGGGAATTTGAAAACTGAAATTTGACTCAAAACAACAAGTTCATAAGATTGCAAGAATAATAATAGCAAGATAAGAACAATAAATGCAAACACACATATTTTGTTAAAAGGATTTCGAAAGCCGAAATTTAACTTAAATTCATAAGTTCATAATATTGGGAAAAAATTTGCTTCCTTTAAATAGAATAGGAATTGCAAAACTTTTGTTTTGCTTATAACTATAACGAATATTTTTCTTTAGTTATTATTTTTTGAGGTGCAATTCGATAAACTTCAGTTTCTAAAGAACTTGAAATTATTTCAAATGTAATATAATATTTTAATAATTTAAAAAACAAAATGGCACATATATTGAAGATTGCAGAGACCCAGAGAGAAAATAATTTTAAATCTAATACCCTAGCAAACTGAGGAGACAAACAGAAACTCCTTTAAGGCAATATTACCAGTAATAGCAGCTTTTAAATTTCAACTGGAGGAGAATAGTTTATTTCTCATTTCATAATTGTCTATGTTTTATATAAGCCGTGAGGCAAATCGTATATCACGAACTATTGATGAAAAATTTTCGTTTTTCTTGTTCGAAATCATGTCTGAAATTCTTCAAGATATCTTAGAAATTGGCTCGGGTAAGGTTATTTTCAAGAATAGAATTTCATTTTGTGTTTGAGTAAAAAGTTTTAAAACTGAAATAGACGTTTTCTTTCTTTCGTTGTTGGTATTCTCAATTATTAAATTATTACTATTACGTTTCAGGAAGGGAATTTGAACAACTTTGAAATTTCGTTCGACTAATAGGACATATAATGTTGCATAAAAAATAATAAATATTTCTTTTCTAGACTTTTCAAATATTTTTGTAGATTTCATGAATTTGCATTAAATACAAAAAAATATTTATTAGAAATGGTCTTTTAAAGGTTTGAAATAAATAATTTCATTTTTGTTGCTCTTTATCCTTGTCAAGCTTTTGTACATATCTGCGATTAATTATTCGAAAGAGTCTGATATATATTCAAGGAAACATTATATATGAATTTATGTATATTTGCGTTATAATATATACGTTAACTAAAGGAAAATTAAATTTATATGTGAATTGAATTAGCAATCAGAAATCAAATAGTCCTTGCAGAAAGTAATTCACTCCAAAAATATATTTTCTGCGATGTAATTCATAAAATATGTAAGACATTTTAATTAATAAATTATTTGATTGAAACTCCTTAATTGTCTTGTCTGTGCGTTATACACATGTTGTATACCGCTTTTTAAAACTAAAAACCTAAATTTAAATCATTCATAGCTATAATAGCATGGTACAAAAGTATAAACATCGTAAGTGTTCTATGGAATTTTGATTAAATAAATACGACAACACATGATCGAGGCAGAAAGTTGTCATCTATATAGTAAGTAGGGAAATCGATAGAATGAAAGGAATAATAGTTTGATCAAAACTCATTAATTCAGTCACAGAAAAGAATCGAGACTATAAAATATATAACAATTATTTTTGAGTTTATAATACATATATCCAATGCAAAGTTATTAGTATCAAAATCATGTTATAAAGTAGTAGATGTGCGAAAAGTTTATTCCAGTGCAAATGAAATTAGCTTCGATACAAACTAGCAGCACTTGTACATTCTAGCTTGCCGGATATACATTCTTGATTTCATTATCCACTTTACCAAAGGTAACGAGAAACACAAGCTAATAACAAGTTTTCTATTATATCCACATAAGCGTAAAGGAATGAAATGTCGGTATCCACGAAACCCTCAAACGTGTTTCAAAAGATGAAGGGAACAGAACCCGAAAAGCAACAGAGTTCCAACTTTACTCTTCGTTTCTGCAGAAACGAGTTATTTACCCAAGAGTTTCATCTGAAAATGGGAAGAACCGTAGAGCTGCAAGACCTCGAATCGTTAGCTCACGCGACAACAGGCAAATTCAGAATGTAGACTTAAATTTGAGCATACTTCAGAGTCGGATAAAAAGATCTTGCTGGTAGAAGAAAAGTGCTCGGTAAGTAGGATATGGAAAACACTCCAAGGCTCCGCTGCAAGTTGAATTGCTAGACCAAAATATGCTGAAAAAATGACTAGTAATTTTCTTCTGAAACTGCTTTTGCAGTTTGTTTCCATCCCACTGAATTCAATACATTGATGGAAACAGGAATTTTGGATAAAAATGGCTCTACTTGTAAAATAATATGTATATAGCGTGTAACCACGGTGGTGTGTTTAAATGTGTCGGCATACATTGAAAAGTTGAAGACTTTGAGATTAGACAAATAAAATGTTTTTCTTGTTTCCAGTATTCCTTAACTCAAACAAAAGAAAGTGCTCTTTTTTAATTTCAAAAAATTACAAACCTTTTGATAAGCATTAGGTTTCGTTTCCACTTGAATTTTTTATGCGGTGAATTATAAAATGATTTTAATAACAGATTATAGTGAGGATAGGACAGAAGAATCAAGTTAGCAGTTAATCCAAAGATTATCATACCAGAATAGGAAGTAAACAAAATTATGTGATTAAAATTAATTTTTTGTGCATTATATTTTAAATATAATTTTTAGTCATTTCGATGCTACCGAGATGATAAAAAACAGGCAAAACTAGTTTAGAACTATTTAGTACAGCAATATTATTGCAGAGATAGTATTATTGTCACTATTAACCCTCTCATACCGAGCGAGGTGGTCCTGGGCGGTCTAATCCCACCTTAAAAGCGACGAAGGCCGGTCTGAGGTATTTGACTTCTTTTGAGGGGTTTGGCTTCTTTTGATCGCTTAGGAGATAAGCGCGGTAGGGGGTCCAATTATCCTTTCTAACCACAGCACATTTCTGTGCGCTTTAAGGGAAGGTTATAGCAGGGGGGGAAAAGACCACCCAGGTTGGGAGAGTCCATCCATGTCGTTTCCTCCCAAAAAGTCCCGATTTTGAAGGAGTTAAAAGAAGAAAGTCGTCTCGGGATTAAAGAGCTAAAATATATCGATTGACTGCGAAAGAGAAATCAAAATTGAATTATCTACTATTAAATTACAGTGAAATTTCGATCAGACGTCACTCATTTAACCGCCAGTCTCTGTTATTCGTCATAATCTAAAAATGTAGATGCACAGTATTACAATACATTTCCGTACATTACTTTTCTTATATTGAAGTTTATATAAATCGTTTTGTAAAATTAAATACAATATTGTGTATTATTCACTTTTAAAGGATTTTATTTTCATTTTCGTTCCAAGTCAGCAGTGAAATCACGTTACTGTAAATATATATTGAGAGATTTCTGTTATCCGTTTATTCGGTCATCCTACACAGTCCTGGTCGGGACGGTGACGGTTAATCGAAATTTTACTGTATTACAATCATTTTGGCAATGCTGAAATAGCACAGACAGATTTTGTTTTTTGCGATGTTTTTATACAAATGTAGTTTTCGCTAGCATTTTAACAGCAAAACTCTTTGGGCTTTTAATATTTCATTTTTACTTGTAGAAAAGCAAAGTCAAATATTCGAAATACTCTTGACATGCATCATAAATGATATGATGCAAGCAATAGAGAGCATCAAACGCAATGGGAAAAAATACCCCGACATAAAAAGAAATTGAGGGAAATATATTAACATGATTTAAAATCTTAATGATATTTAGTTATAAATTAATAATTAGCTATTATTAGCGTTTAAACGAATTTTAGAAAACTTCTTCGAAATATAACTTACTTTTTGAGGAAAATACAAAGCCTTAGATCCCAAAAGAAAACTAAATCACATTTATGCATACTTAACAGTTCATTGTTTTCAAAATTGGTTCTTTAAGTAATCTTCTTAGAAAAAATTAATATCATTAGTTAATATAAGGACGTGGAAGGTATTCAACGCAACGAAGCTGCACTAAACGTCTATAAAGAATGTTTTTCCTCTACACACACATGTTTAGCTTTAAAAATTATTGTCCTAACTAGACAACGACTAGATACATTAGAAAAATAACTTGTTAACCCTTTCCAGCTGTATGATGCCACTTGGTATCACCAGAGTAATCTGCTTTTATCTGCTGCTGCTGTGTAGTTTTGTCTGCTGTCTAATTAGATAACGACTTCTGTTTTGGAAAGGTATCGATTCGACTAAGTTTCCATGAAACACTTGAGATGTTTATTGATTTCACGTAATTTATGTATAGAGATATAACTTCTACGAATGACTTAATTTTAACGTAGCAATTAAAAAATATGGTTATTTGATGCACGAATCCCGCTCGAGCAAAAGAGTCAAGGGGTTATAGTCAACAGATGTAGTCACTTGCACACATATTGCATTTATATTCTCCTAGATAGCATGGATACAAATAATGAATGATTTTAATTAATTAATGAGGATGAAATGAATAGTTTTAAATATGAAGTGTTTCTAAATTGATTTTTTTTTCAGTATTTAATTTTTTTTACCAACAAATAATAATCTAGGCTTAATAGGGTTAAAAAGCTATGGTATCTATCCAATAGTAATATTTTATACAAATATAGTGATATATACGCTGATAACTTCCTTTTAAACAGCTTTTTTACCTCAGCTGCTTACGAAATGAATTAATACTAATTGCTAATGAATGCTAATTTAACTCTACTTAGGTATCTCAAAAGGCAAATTCGGAAGGTGCTTTTAAAGAATATTTGAGTTCAGATCGAAATCGAATTTTAATACAAATGTTTGAAAAGGATTTCTTTCAATCGTGTTCTTTCAAACATGGAACAAAAAGCGATCCTTTTTCAAAGTCGACATTCTGAGAATTTCTGTGTTTATATCTATAGCATACGGCCAAGGAAAGGCTTCCGAAAATTTCTGGAGTTTAAAAATAAGATTTTTTAGTTCCCAAAACTGATTTTAAAATATTTCAAAAGATGTTTATACATTTTGAAATATACTTTTAATCTAGAAATACGTATCCTTTGATTTAATTCATTTTGTTGTCTGTTCTACATTAATTAATTCTATTTTCAAGAGTGCTTATCATAGAAATAATGAAACAATGAAAATTCATGGAAAACGATGCCACAAAATCGAATAGAAAATGTCGAATTTTCATTAAATATTTTTCTTTTCACCTTGAAATAATATATTGAATTCTTGAAAACATACAAGTAAATAAATAAGTGGCGGTAATAGTCGAAATAGTAATTTTAATGAAGAAATATATTTATTTAAAACAAATTTTAAACAAAAAACAAATTATAAGAATAAACATAATGTATTTGTCCTTGTTAAATTAATTCTTAAAAATTTTTAAGCTTGTTGAATGATTAGAAACATAATTTTCTTCTTCGAGCGAACATAAGAAAATAAGAAAAATAAATTGCTTATAAATTCTCGAGAGCACGGCTGAAAATGAGTACATATATTTTTAGAATTAAATTTTTGAAAGAAATTTTACCACAGTTACAAGGAAAATTAAAATGGATAATATATTATTATAAAAATAATTTTTCTGTTACTGTTCCTTAAAATATGGACTAAAGATTAACGGATATGTTGATATAATTAATACATATTTACACACAGTCCTTTTCAAAGAAAAGATTTAATTATAAAATTATCTAAAACTGATAAATTAACTTTAAGTGAAAAATAAACTTTTAACACAAAAGTTCTTCAACAAAAGGATCTTAATATTAAATGCAAATATCATGGCAAAAATATATCTAATAATTTGGAGGAATTTTTCGCACTTTTTTATAAAGTAAAAGTAACTTCATGGCTTTGACGAAATTTTAGCTTCAACCCTTTCCAAGAAATATATGGTTTCTGAAATTAATTAAATAAAATATTTTAAACATTTTCTTTAAAAAACAAAAAATATAAATTTCCTTAAAAGTAGGGAGCCAATAAGGAGCATGATTTTCTATGGCTCATTTTTTCAAACTTTTAGGCAATGTTTAGTGAATATTTAGGATTGTTTGGGTGGAATTTTGAAATAATTCAGTTAGTTTAATTTTAAAACAATTCATTAGGATTAACTGATACATTAAAATTTAAATAAGACGCATGATATTATATTATTCCCTAAAGTATAGAAAAGTATGATTTGGAGTACACAAGATAGTGTATTTTTGTAGCATGTCGCAAGTTCTAATTAAAACAACAAAAACTGCAAGAAAATTTTTCCTTGTTCCTTTCTATGATCTAAAGCTAATACGTGTGAAGGTATAGCATATATTACATTCTATATAAATCAACATCAAAATCAAATAAATTCTGGTAATTGTCATACTTTATAATTTTATTTAGTTACATTGATCAAATTATACATCCTCTTTTATATCGTTTATAATAAAATTTGATGCTACACTCCATAGGTAAAACAATAACATTTCCGCACACCAAAAATAACGGAAAAAGGAATTTTGCTGAAATTTGCAAATTTATTCTTCCATTCGTATTGAAACCATGAATCTCGGATATCTACATCAACATGAAATTTTTTTAAACATCATTACACTGCCATTTTTTGAAAAACCTTTTTATCAGATACCAGCATCTTAAACGCTATGCTATTTGTGAATACAAAAACAGCTGAAAAATTTTCATATTTAAGATTTCTATTAGCCGTCAAAAATGCACTGATATAATTAATATCCATGGCAGAATTAGTCACATCCATTGCACATTTACTAAGGCTTCTAAAATAAATTTAATAAACCACAGCATTGCTTAAATTACATTGCTTCCATTTAGTCAATAATTTCTCATATATAGATATATATTTATATAATTCTACAACGAATGATGTAATTTAAGCTCCTATTTAATATTTTGAATTTTGAAATATTCTTTTAATGACAATATAAATCGAAAGGTTTGAAAGATCAGGAAAGAGTTTAAAAACTGGAAGTATATGTTCGTCTTTGTTTACATAAAAAAATTGTAGTAATTTTTTTCATAAGTCTGTGAATTACTAATATAATAGCCCAGATCTATCTGTCACTGATCCGGTAACGTTCTGACGTCACCAAAAATAAAATTCGCACCATAGCACTGCGAGACGTTAAACAGCATTATTTCATTGATAGAGCACCTAAATTTCAGTAATTATAAATTTAAAAAGAAATTGTCGTTCTAATTTCAAATTTAATAGCTCTAAAATAGTGAAATAAAATTTGCTATCGATTGATATAAAATTTATCTCGCTATGATCAATAGTTCCCAAGAAATTTTAAATTATATTAATCATATATTTCAAATTAATTTCCGTTTTTAATAGAAAGTAGTAAATCACGTCAGTGGTATATCAAGCGCGTGATATAGTTTGGATGCCACGATGCATCTCATTATTTATTGCAATCGTGATGATATAAATTGATAATATTTTTTGGCAACGTTAAAATTTACACAAAGGCATCTAAAGTACAAGGAAAATTGTTAAACAACGAAAAATACTTCAAACGAAATGTTGTTTACCAAGAGGCTTTTGAATAAAGAAATAAGTAAATAATATGTAAATAAAAAATATTTCCTGTCATAAAACCTGTTTATTTTATTTGTTTTTGATCAATGTTAAACATTGCTCTCGCATATATATCTATTTAAACACGTCAAAATTGACGGGAAATCTCTCGAATGAAGAGTCAATTTGCACCCGTTTATACCATGACGGGTGATTTTCTAGTAATTTAATAAACTTGTCACGAGACTTAAATGCATTCGATGTATCAAAAGTTGCATATTTTAAACCTTTTACTTTGGCATGAAGCGATACACGGTGATTAATTAAATGATATGTGGGGTTTTAATTATGCCAACACCTTCTTTCCGCTATTATTCATTCATATTTCAAACCAATTTACCCAATTCATGTAAATTGATAACATATATTCTTTCGCTTATAATACACTAAAAATACATAAGGGTTCTAAAATTAGCGTTTTATAAACAGCTCCTCTCGGCTGAGCCTAAATGTCAAGCTGAAAATATAATATTGATATTTCGTTAACCTTTTTATTTTGATCTTTGCAAATTTGATACTATTTCCACTGTCTATATTCACCAACTTTAAAAATTGTTATTAAAGGAAGAATTTGTTGAGTGCATTTCTTTTTGTCTTTTCATTTGAATTCTATAATAAATGTAACTTCAGAGAAAATTAAAATTTTTATATTGAAATTAAACCTTGCAATAACTAGTTTAAAGATTGTACTGTACATAAACTTGATAAAATATTCAAATTTAATTCAGAAAAGATGTAAACACAAATAATGATTCCGAATATTACTGTATTTAATATTGATACAACGAAGAAAAATAAATACTGTATATTTTAGAGAATATAGTTAATAATAAAAAAAAGTTTGTTGAGTAATGGTGCAAAATCGCCAGTTTTCTGCGTGATTTCTCTAAATTTTTATGTTTTTAGTAACAGCACAAATGCAACTTTTCAAAATTTTAACAATAATAAAAATCTTAAATTTACAAAAACACCAATAAAATCATTTAAAAGTTTGAACATTTTGTCATAAAATAAATGTCATTTTAAATGTCATAATTAACATTTTGCTGCAGATTCCATATCCTAAATACTTAAAAAGATTTTAAAAACAATTATTTTCATACAAATTAATACTCAATTTATAAAATAAAAAACCAAAAACATTCCATTCAAAATAATTTGCATTGATATGAATGAGATGCAAATAATAAAATATCATTTATTAGAACACACACAACATGAATCAACAAGTCATTCTCCTCTCCGAATCTTTAACAGAACCAAACAAAAAGAGATCATTAAAAAAGTTTAGCACTGTCAATATCAACCATGCGCAATTTCCATTCGGGGAATCCTCATAAAACTTTTTCACCAAAATTTTAAAAAAACGAAATAAATCTCTACACAATAACCGAACTCACCTATTTTGTAGGAGTATCCTCCTACGGTGAAAGTCGCACCTTGGCACTTTTTCGCGGGACTTGTCTCGGGCTTTTGGGCCATGGGTAACAAACTTGGAACAAAGTTCTGATCTTCAATATGGCCCGCGTGAGATAATATTGACAGTTGAAGTCCGCCGGTGAAAAAATACTGATCTAAGCGCCTCTCACTTCAACAGTCCGAATGAGTGAAAAATTGTCATGACGACACCACTAGGTATATAAATATAGAAGTGAACAACGGTTGAGAGGCGAGTGCGTGTTCGCACGGCCAAGTCGAGAGCTGAAAGGAGAAGCGCGACTTACAGGAGGTCCAGCCAGTTCGGCTGCCTAATGTTCACTGCGATGCGCGTGTGAGCATCAGCATCCATCTCCGCTGCCTCTGACAGTCATTGGCCGCCATTGCATCCCCCTATTTTTTGATAAGGAGGATGGGGAGGTTATTTCTCTAGATCTCAAGACCGGCCGGGTTCGTCTCCCATCCGCTTATTTTGAAGGCTTTGATCTCGGGAGGTTAGAGAGGTATAAAGTGCACGTGGCTGCAGAAACTAACTGTTCTTACTCCCGCTCTTTTCCTCAATGAAGGAGTGAGAAGTTCTCTACTGAAGGCAACGGCCTTTGCGCATCGACCACCCAACTGTTGCTGTTGCCCCCTGTAACGCGGCTTCGCTTTTATGTTAGTTACAAGAAATAAAAAAGTAAGCATGTAGATCTCCAGATTGTTCATCTAATTCGAGAAAAAGGCGGTTTTATTTGTTTATGACATTTTATGAGTGGAGAACCCCCCTTTTTTATTCTTCCTTTCGAGTCCTGGTGTGGTCGTAAAGTTTATGGGAAAAAAATAAATCTCTAACTTGATCATGAGGTGACAGTTACAAATTTTAGACCAGAGAAACATGTATTTATATATTTTGTTAAGAAAAGACTATGGCAGGTATTTGAATATTTTTTCCCAGTATACTGAACAGATCGTTGTGGAAATATGAATGTAAAATATTCATGTTCCATTACAAAAGATCACAATAACATAACAGAACAAATCGTCAGTTGAAATAAAATCTGACTAAATAACTTGTAACATTTTAATTAGATGTAAATGAACATACTTTTATTTTTTCAATTTTTTTTCGTCTACCCAACTATTGCTCTCTATCACACGGCTTCATTTTATCACTTCAGGTAAGAAGAACTGAAAATACTGAAAGTGCACCTTCTCCAGATTTTTGAGGAGAATGCCCACCTAATTCTAGAAAAATGAGGCAAGCCAGTTTTATTTATTTACGACTGGAGCAAGATTTTTTAATGCGTGCCCTGCGTTGGTCGTAAAGTTTATGGCAAAAAATAAATCTCTAACTAGGCCTAGAAGTCATGCGGTCACAAATTTCAGCTTAGTGGAGCATATATTTATACACATTTTTGATTAACGAACATTGTACTATTTTTTGCTTTTATGTGTAAGGTAGAATAATACTGTGCAAATGTGAAATTAAATTATTTATGTATTTTTACAGAAGAAATGATGGGAAAATATTCAGCTGCACTAAAATCTGATAAATA
>BGPR01000168.1:400802-514321 GCA_013235015.1 Araneus ventricosus | reverse complement strand
TTGATTAGCTTTCTTTTTTTAGTAAGTAAATTATTCATTTATTTTTAGGAAAGAATTGATGGGAAAAATAGTCAGCTGCACTAAAATCTGATAAAGAAAAGTATGTATAGCTTGTAGTATTTTAGCAAATTTACATTGATTAGTTTTCATTAGTGTTCAGAAGATCATCTGTCTCGTTGAAAAATCACAAAACAAACGTCAGTGCGTTAAATCAGGGGCTCTCATCCTTTTTCCCCTCGCGTACCTCTTGATTATTCTTTATGTTTTCACGGACCCCCTACTATCAGATCCAACTCCCCCCCCCCCAACCATCCATCTATGAAAAGAAATTTTTATCAATAATGTTAAGGTTAGCTTAAAAGTGAAATGACTCGAATTAATAACATTTGCAATTTTGATTTTACATTTTATTCCATTTTTACAAATAGTATTATTTCAACGCCTAAGCAAATGAAACTAGTATTGTAATTATTTAGTTTTAACCTATAAGGCTAGCTAAAAATTACACTTCATAATAATCAACTATTCTAGTACTAAGTTATTAAATAGTAAGTATTCGCTTAGAAAAACAATATAATCTAGCTTTTTAAATCCCTTATGTTTTCTTGTTTCCGCCAACAACTTTGATTTCGAGTACCCCCAAATGGTGCTTCGCGTACCCACAGGGGTACGCGTACCATAGGTTGGGAACCTATGGCGTAAATAAATTAATTCTAAAGCAAAATAACTTAGCTGGATTATGCAGAAATCAGATTATATCATAAACATTAAATACTCTTGAGCTAAATGTGTAATAGATTTGAATCTTCTTTATCTTTCTCTTCTTTCCCCATATGCGGTTATTCATAAAACATTACGTTCAATTTAACTTAGAAGAATGAAAATTTCTTGATCAATTTGCCGACGTTTAAATTCGGAACCACTTGAGCAGTTTTTAATTCCTTTTAAATATTTAAAAAAGTCCACTGCCATTAATTCCCAGTACATTCCTTAAGTAATCAACGAATTTCATTTAAAACTTTATTAGAAGTATTTATATTTAAAAAAATGTAAATACTTTTGATTCAAGAATTTATAAAATATAAAATATTTGTTACCGATATTGAAGAGAGTTATCTGAGAATTGGAACAGTATTCAAATCCTGCATTTTTGCTATAAATGTACTGCATGTTTTTGAAATCATAAAAAAATGTCAATAGATTATGCCCAAGAAAATACTGATATATACAGAAAAAACCATGTACCAGTTGCCTTAATATTTATTAGTATATAGTTAGTTTTTTTGGATTTTGATTTCATAGTTATAAGATAGTTTTTCTCAAAAACTATTATGTATATATATATATATATATATATATATATATATATATTAACAAAAAAACATTAAAAATATTTCAGAAAAAGAAAAAAAACAGAACATAACGCTAAAGTCCGGGATGCGTCATCAGCAGGGAAATACCAAGCGAGCATATACTTATTATTGGTGTTTTCTTACGCAAACTCTAGCAATAATACTAAAAAGAGTTTGTTTCCTCGGAACACAGAACAAATTAATAAATATTTTGAAATAAAAAAATATCAAGCAAAAAGTTCATGTCTATTGAAATAAAATACATGAAACCAAATTTCAAAACCAATAATATAAAACAAAAATGAAGAAAAAAGATGTCAATACTCACCTAAAAATTTATAAATGAATAAATAAGACAGGAGTGGGATTTAGATGCAAAAACATACTGCATGCGTACATTGGAACGTTCAGAAGTGCTGACGTGTTCAAGGTTATAAAGGTTAACAGTTAACGTCACGAGTTTCGGTTAATATTTTACTAGCAGTGAAAAGTTTCAGAAACCTTTTACTAGCCGTGAAAAGTCTTAAGAACATTTTTAAGAGCTTCAATATATAAAAAATAGACAATTAAATAAAATTGAATGTAACTGTAAAATGCTATATATAAAGGTAATTTTTTAACTTATAAAACGCTATGGAATAAAGGTAAATAAAGAGAATTGGGAATTTTATTGAAATTAAGATTGTTTTTAAAAAGTTCAATTTGCTTTTTCTTTGATGAGCGGGAAATAAAAAGAAACTGGAGTTTAAGAAAAGTGATTTGAGAATACATTAATACTTTAAAATATATAATATTAGACTTTAAAGGAAAATTAAGTGAGATTATATATATATACATATAGTTAAATAATTTTCTTTTCCTCTGTTTAAAATTAATTTCACTTTTCAAAGACTATCTCTATAAATTTAATCTAATGGCAGCATACTTTTTAAAATTAATTTCTTTTAAACGTAAATTTGTATGCAATTATTATTTTCTTTCACACTTAGCTAACAGCTTAGTTAAATCATATTAAATCATTTACATTAATTACAAGATTCCATTCGCCAATGACTGATGGATAGTTTCTACAGTCCGAAACTTTACATTTCTTTGATATGGATGTGAAGATCCTTATAATGCCTTTACATACCCCTATCCTAATGTTTTTCTACAATACCTAAAAGAGACTATTTTGATTGATTGATGCAAATGCTTACCACACGTTTAATTTGTTCAGTAGAATAACTAATGAGACGTAACATTAAATATTATTTCTCTGTAGTTAAAAATATTTTTTAACCTTCAAAGACAGGAAAAGAAACAATCTGCCCAAGAAGTTATCAAGGTACAGTAATATTGAAATTAGTATATGACAGTGACTCCAAATACGCAAAAAATATTATCTTTAATAGTTCAGCTCTAAACTACTATCTTTAATAGTATCTTTAATAGCTAATAATAAATCTCCAAAAGATGACTGCTTAGAAATTTCAGAACATAAAAGTAATTTCTGTATTTTATAATTATATTCTGAACCGAATGAGATTTAACTAAACAAATAAAATTCTACACTAAGAACAGAACATAACAAAAGTATATTTTTAAACAATTTTTCATTAAAATTAAAGTTCTAACTAATAAACAAATAATCAGAAATGTTATAACAATATTTCTCATTAATTTTAGTGCTTACTTCCACTAATGAAAATTCTGCTTTTCTCGATTTAAATAAACACATTTTTAACTTAAGAAAAATTCTGACGATGAAATATTAAGCTAAATATCATACAAATATTCGTATTTTCTAAATATTCTTTTTAAATTTTATTTTTAGCATAAAAGAATAAGAAGAAAGATATTCGACTAACATGAAAAAGTTAAGATCTCTACATTTGCACGCGCAAATTAAATTTCTAAAATTTCATTACTTAAGAAAATAGTACTGTTTTTAATACCTCTGATGAAATGTTATAATAATTCTAATTTAATTCCTTAATGACTTTTTGAGAAATGTTCAGTAGAATTTTTGATACCAGATTTAAATCTGTTTGTAATCATTTAATTAATTTTTCTGGAAGAAATAAAAACGGATTTTCAAGTTAAGAAAATATTTTTGATCACTCACAATGCGGAGTGAAATTTGATATTAATAGTATAGGTATATTTTTGATAAAATGTATCAGCTTGGCTATAAAAAATCAATTTTATAAAAAAAATCCCTTTTCGGCAAACTTGAAGGCAAAGGTAGATTCCTTTACGTTAATGTTACAAAAGTAATGAAATATTACATATTGCTCAATACAGACATAGCCAATGACTTTATTGTTTCTACACATTGCACTATTTACGCTGTGATTCTGTTTTCTTGACATTTAATTTTTTACTATATCAAGGTTTTATCATTCCATTTTTCATTCCAAAAAGTTATGATAGATTTATCGGTCAGTACATTGGTCATTTTTTTTATATCTCAACACATAATCATTCAACAGATAGGAGTCATAAAGAAATATACACCTCAGCAGTGCAAATGTCTCCTAGATAACATTAAACTAGCCTATCTGAAACAGTAACAAGAAATTGACTCTTGACACGAATGAAAAAAGACTCTAGATTTAAAAATTAATTTATTTAATCTAGGTTACAATATAATTGTACGAACATTACTTTGGTAAAATCACATATGGTAATATCATATGACATGAAACACTTTAATACTATTACAATGGGTTCATTTACAGAACTCCCTGGTTACAGAGATAATAATCACTAAATTCTTAACATATAAGAGAATAAAAATTATTAAACATCGTAAGTGGCAAATTTAATACGTGTATTTAAAGCATAGGATATGAATGCAGTCAATTTGAACTGTAAATTTAAATCTCCATCGACGGTTAAAACCAAATACTCAGGCAGAAAATCCCAAAACAATTTTAAAGTTAAGGAGATATTTTTCAATATCAAAAAGGATAACGGGAACTCTTATTTAAATATCTTTTTTGGCTATTTTATATTAAATTTATTAAAAAAATCTTGGTCCCGCCATGTTTAGTTAAATATCAAATTAACTAATTATCAAATTAACTGTTTGATTAACTAAAATTAACTATTTACTTAATTACAGTTAAATAATTAATTGTTCCAAAATCTTCACTAAAATATTTTTTATGGTTCATACTATTTGCCAGCAATCTTTATCTTATAATTATCTAATAATTATCTCTGTATGTATGGTCCACATCTTTTACTAAACTACTGGACTGATTTCAATCAAACTTTGCAAACTTTTTATTTAAGAAAAGAGAAAGGTCACCTTAAACTTTTCATAGCCTAAAAGTTGCTTAATTAAAAATTAAGCAAGGCTTTTTTTCGCGATATCTTTCATTTCCATAAATTTGTTTCTCTCATTTCAATATTCTTGTTGAAGAAAAACAATAATACGAAAAACTTTTTCAGAAGGAAGAATACTAAAAAAAATTTTAACTGTAGACGATTAACAATTAATATCGGGACAAAACTATTGATTTATTTCATGCTTTAAATTAATGAATAATTAACTAGTTAATTCATTTGTTTCAAAATATTCATTAAAACCTTTCTTTTACTTTAGGAATTGTTAACAAAATTTGAAGTACCTATATGACAAATAATAATGTATGGAGAAAACTTCTGTTTTTAAAAATCGTCTGTTTCAATTGATATTCTAATTTTAATGAAAAACGTTTCAGGTCAGAAAAGGAATTTGTATATTATAATATTTATACAATAGTAATTTTTAGATTAAAAATATTAAACATGAAAACATTTTAATCCGGAGCAAAGCAATTATATCAACTAGTTTACCGTATAAAAGGTGGAAGTGAATGAGGCTGATGGGAACTCATAACTTCTAAGTAATTCTTGCTGTCAAAAAACTTTCAGTATAAAAGTAGTTTGTTATGATAAGGTGAAAATTCCTCTAATTGAAATTTTCTTTCCATCTTCAGTCGTAACGGAGCTATGGGGAAAAGATAAATTGAGGGGAATTGAACATCGCTTTTCAGCTCATAACTTCTAAGCATTTGTAGCTGTCAAAAACCTTTAATATAAAAGTTGTTCGTTCTGATAAGGTGATAACTCGCCTAATTGATTTTTTTCCTTTCTTTAGTCGTAGAATTCAATTATTTTTCCTATATTTAGGCATTTTAGTTCATAACTTCTATAAAATTGTAGCTATCAAAAAAGTTTCGATACAAAAGTTGTTTGTTATAAAGAGGCAATAATTCGCCTATTTTGAGTTTTCATTTTATCTTCAATCATAAAGGAATTATGGGAAAATGAAATTTTCAGTCCTCCACCATTTCCACCCCCTTTTAGCTGGTTAGCCCATCTACAAACTCTGTCGATATTTTCACCGACCTTACAACATGTACCTCACCGGTTAAAATCTAATCAAAATTACTCTAGTTATCGTGTTCACAAGATAACATCGGCAAAAGCATTATACGTCTCAACTAATAATAAGGAAAAGAACATTTCGCCTTCTTTTCTCATAAGAATGACATGTATAGGTTAAAACGTACTTTAAGTTAGGGGGAGAGGAAGGGAAGGTGGGTAAATCACTTTTCAGCTCATAACTTCTAAGCAATTGCAGCTATCGAAAAAGTTTAAATGCAAAAATTGTTCGTTATGATAAGGCAATAATTCGCCTAAATGGAATTTTTTTTCTATTTGCAATTGTAAAGGAATTATAAGAAAATGAAAATTTCCACCGCCCTCCATTTCCACCCCCTTTGAGCTGGATAGCCCATCTACGAACTTGATCGAGATTTTAACTATCTTTATCTAAATTTATATATATATATATATATATCTTCACAGATCTTCACCGATCATGACCCCAGAACCCAAAACCACCCTCCGTTAAAAAGTTTATCGGTGAAGATCTGTGAAGATCTGCAGAAATTTTCTGAAAGTCGCGTCATGAGAAGCATTGCAATAGGTAGACTTCCTATAAGGAATCTACCTAAAAACCATGAAAGGGACAAAAGAAATAACTTGCTCCAAATAACTACGAGATTTAACAAGACTCATTTAAATTAAGAAAATGTACTAAAACAACAATAAAATAAAGAAATATTTTGTATTTCCTTTTGCAAATTTTTGGAACATATATATACATCTTCCATTGGATTTCCTCAGTGATGTATTATCGTGTTTTCGAATATATTAAATCTGATTACGAAAATTAACTTCTAGGTTCGGCGACCTTAAAACCATATTACCAAAAACAAAGAAACTGAGTACACAGAAGAAGAAAGTTGTTACTTGTTAAATAAATTATAATTGGTAACGGTATGAATAATTTTTCATGTTATGATTTGTTTCTTCTTCTGGATTTAGGATTAACTACCTTAACTGTTTTTAGAATTATTTATAAAAAATTTAATTAAGGTTCATAAGTTTTCTTATGATTATAAGGAATAAATCAAAATAGTTTTGCTTCTATGATAAAGCAACTTTGTAATATTGTAATATATTGTTAATATATTCTGACAGCATACAAAGCAGATTTCATGGCTTTTCAGAGAAGATCGGTTAAATTCTTATTCATGATATATTTATTCGTTGTTACATTAATAGGAGCTGTAATTATATTTGTCTTTATATAAACGGAAACAAGCTTCAAAGTAGGGCGTTTTAAATCTAAATAATCAAAAAAGATTTACGTGTAAAGAGAAGAGTAAAATAATAGAATTAAAATTTTTTTCGATAGGCACTTTTATTCGTATTAAAAAATATAAACTAATTTTTTATAGAAATTCTGAATTTAAAAACAACCACTGAGAAGCGTGAAGCGCTGATAGGAATACTCTAGGAAGAGTGGATTTTTTATCACATTCATATATTAACATTTCATCAAATTCATATATCAACATTTCATCACATTCATATATTAACATTTCTTCACATTCATATATCAACATTTCATCACCTTCATATATCAACTTTCATCACATTCATATATTAACATTTCATCACTTTCAAATATTTTTATTTTGAATTAATGTTCCAGAATTTTCTTTCTTATAATATTTACTTTTGCTAAACTTTCATATCGTATATATTTTTTAAAACGTTTATTATTATTTTTTTCTATTCCACTTTCCTTTCTGTTACACTATTCTATTTTTTTCTGTTACTCTAAGAAAATTGGAGTTTTCATCATATTCAGGTATTTAACATTTTATCACATTCATATATAAACATTTCATCGCATTCATATATTAACATTTCATCACCTTCATACTTAACATTCATATATTAATAATTCATTTTTTAAATATTTTGGAATTTTTCTCCGATTCATTATCAAATGGAGTCACTAATGAGGAATTTTAAATGTAATTAAAATCAAAAGATTAACTGATTTTTAAGTTCTGAGAATAATAAAATAATGTACTTTTATCGAGAAAGAATATCTGTACAAAAGTTCAGGGCTGCAGCATACAAGAAATGATAAATCGATCACTACATTCCATCTTTACAAATATGAAAATATTTAAATGAAAGTGTGTAAAAACTATTAAATTTTTATTTTAAATGTAAAAGTTTATCTAGATTAATTTAGTGACTATAACGCATGGATTTATTCATGAATTACACAGTATATTTATCAGAATATTTTTTCTATTTAATTATAAACAAAATATATAGAGAGGCGTAACATAATATTTTTTGTTTCCTTTCAGCATATTGAAACCATAAATAGTAATTTTTCTTAGAAATAAAGATTTGTTTGGGTTTTGTAATTCCAATTTTTTGACACTTAATTTCATATACTGATTTTATGTTTATAATGTATTAAGCATTCAAAAATCTGGAAATATAATAATTAGGAGTTGCATAGAAAACAGGAACACATATGTACCATTTACTTCAATGAATGACAAATAAAGGTAACTGTAATAAAATGAAATTTGTTTGACATAATAACATTTTGTGGAAAGGTAAAAGTACAGAATACGTTTGTCGTGTTCAAATTAAATATAGCTTTAGAAGAACATTTAAACCTATTACTTTCATGTGGTTGAAGTACTATTTACAAGAGCCTCTAAATTATGCATTTCTTTTCGTATAATGTTTGTTCTTTTCAAGATACTATGAGATTCTCAACTGATAACATGCTTCTTATGTAATAAGTAATGATAGAGTAAGCCAAAATCTATCGGTAGATAAATAAAGCATGAATATTATGTTTCTATGTTAGCTTAGAATTGTCTCTACACCCCTCTAGGTAATTTATATTTGTTTAGTAGAGCTTATCTCATTCAAAATTTGGTAAATAAACTTTTTATTTACAATAACTAAGAATTTTCTTGGAATTCGCTAGAGATTGATTTTCTAACACAAAACCATAACGTTTTCATATTTTATCTATGTATATATTCTTCTTTCAAATGTTGAGCTCCTTTCTTCGTTAAAAGGTAATTCACTATGGTTATTACGCGCGCTGCTCTGAGTATATTTACACAGATATGCCTAACAGAGAGCGTTTACGGATACCAGAAGTTTACTCAGTGACAAAACGAAATCCTGCGAAAAGTTGTTGATAATTTGTTGCATCTTTGATCCTTTGAATTTCTCGCGAGCATTTTCCATTTCAAACAAAATATCAGTCTACCCTAAATCCACATAGATGCAGTGCTTCTATTCCGCATAGAAAAGATCTTGCAATTAGAATACATTTTTTAGAATTACATGAAACAGTATATTAAAATGAAGCATGAATAGATGTAATAGTATATTAAAATGAAGCATGAATAGATGTAACAGTATATTAAAATGAAGCATGAATAGATGTAACAGTATATAAAATTTAGTATTTTTATGACGATAAATATTGATTGTTTTTGTAATTTTCGTTTTAAAGAGAAAAATTATACATTTCAGAGAATGCCTTTCATTCCTTGATTTGATCTGACCTTTATGATTATTCAACATTTACAAATCAACATTCTACCATAAAGCCATCTCATACTCAAATGGGTTCCTTCATTCCGCTAACTTTTCCTTTTCAGTAAGGAAGAGATGAACTTCAATGACCGAGAATGATAGTTAGAAGAAAAATCGTGTTTAAATTTGACAAAAACCTAGTGATCAGCAACCCCATCTTGCGAATTTCTACAACGTTTCCAACTTAATTAACCTCACATAATACTTTTTACTAAAAATAAATGGCATAATATAAAACACAAGATGGAAACGAAAATTAGTTGCAAATAGAAAAACAGAAGTTTGCAACTATTTTGTGATTTGCAAATTAGAAACCATTTTTATGCTTCATAGTGCGTGTTATTAAAGTGCTTTCTATTTTTCATTTTTAAAATAAATCATTTAATAAATAACATTAACTTTAAATAATTTAGACAGTTATGTCTAAAATTCTATAATACACACATAAGACCACATTTATAGTTTCAGAATTAATGCAGGTTTGCGCTTTATATTTGAATGACGTAATAGACCGCGATAATGAAAAATTACATCGTAAGTTAAGTCAAAAGAAAAACAATCAGCAAACGCATTATGACTCAGTAAACACACAATGAGTAAACACATTGTGACTACTCAAAAACAAATAAAATGTTTTTTATCGTGAAATTTTCATTTTCTGTTTTCAATCATCCATTTACTTAACTTATTTATTGTTAATTGTTAAAAAAATTAAGTTAGGATTATTTTTATTTCAATGGAAGTTACACTGAAATAAGAAAGAAGTTAGAAGAAAGTTGTTAAACAGTTAGAAATCATAATGAAATCTTCCTAAATAGGTAATCATGTTACTTAATTTTATGTAATTAAAAATATTCTGCTAACTCGTTTAAGAACAAAAAGAGATTTAACTCTTTCTCTAATTGGATTTATCACTCCGAACTACTTATGGCGAATTAGAATCTCTGAAAAACAGCTTGTCAGCTATATTCATAATAAATAAAATGCTAATTGGAAAAGAAAATAAAGGTAAAAATAGTTTTTAAATTAAGGATTATTTAGCGAATTCGAAGCAAATATTATTTTTAATTGCCCTGAAAAACATTTTCAAAAGTAAACTGTTTCTTTCTACATTACGATATTTTAAAATGCTTTAAAGATGTTTACTCAATTTACAAGCAGCTGTTGATATCTTGAACAGATATTATGCCGTAAAATTATTATTGCTCTATAAAACTGGCAATTAAGTAAACTTCAACCTTTCACTGACGGTTGAAGGGTTATAGATAATTTGAAGTAGCTTCTAAGTGGCAGGTGGTTGTGAAGTATTACTGGGAGGCCTTTTAGCATTTAGTAACTAAAAAAATTATTAAAACCTTTGTACAAAGCAGTTTTAAACATATAATGAAAGATTCAAGCCTATAAAATACAAATAAAAGATTTATTTTAAAAATTAAGGCATTTGTGTTAGGATATTTCCAAATGCTTTTCTGTCATCTCCATATTTTCAATTTTATACATCATTTATATACCTTTATATGTTATATCAATTGCACAATAAGAAGAAAACGAGTTTTTAACTTTCTCGTATCCAAATAGAGAAAAAAATATTGCAATCGTCAAAAAATTCGAACCTCGAGAGTTTTATGAATCCCCACATTTTAGACCTCTGTAAGTCCAGTAAAACAATTTTTGAACTTAAACAAGTTAATTGAAAAAGAAAGGGAGGAAGCTTGACTTGTTAAATATGGTATATAGTCCTTACGCCCAAATTTTGAACAAAATTTGTCAGCGGAAAGTTTAATTATCCATCCGTCTGAATATGAATACGATGGCTCAAAAGCACAGTAAGCTAGATGGATGAAATATGGTGCATGATTTTATCACAAGAATTGTAGACATGTATCAAATTTTGGACGAAATCAGTTAAAGGAAAGTAGTACAAAATACAAACTCGTTTTTCTTCACTGCGTGACGAAGCTGAACGAAATAATCAAAGATATGGTGCGAGTCATAGAAAAAAAAAATCAACAGAAAACCAAAGAAAGAGAAGTTTTTTCTAAGTGATATTTTACCTTTGCATTCTACTAATGCAAAGGTAAAATATCACTTTAAAAATTAGTAAATACATATGAGGAACATAAAGGTAGTTTGACATTAATTATTTAAAATTCCGAAAATTATCAGGGGGTGGCTGCATACAAATTGATTTGGAAAGTCGAATCCCAAAATTGAAAAGTTAGAAACTTCTATTTAAAATATAAAAGGATTGCACTAAATTCTCATAAAGAATTATCAAAACTAGTCACGCATTTTAAATAAATATTATTTACTTAATAAACTTACACTGTATATTGTTGTTGTTTTGTAACAAATGGGAAAAAATGAAATACTATAGCATAGCATGTTTAGAAATCCCTGAGCGATGCGAATTGTGGTTTCCAATAAATAATCGATGATCGAAAAAGCAATGAAAAACTAAGAAACCTATCACATTAGAGCGTGTCTTATTTAATTCTTCATAAAATCACTTCTTCAGTCGATATTTATGTTTGTTAACTAAGCTAATCCATCTTTAACAGAGGGAGTATCTTTTTCGTCTTCCTTGCATGGAAGATAATACAGGATAATTTTGCTGATACTGAATTCACGTGAGTACGTTTTTATCAACATCTTCAAAAAACAGCTGTAGGCGGAACTCATTTAGCCGATGGAAACGAAGAATTGAAAGATAAGCAAAATAAAGATTTTTCTTTCGATTAGATTTCTTTCCCAAAGCCTTTTTGTGTTAATTTTAATTGGAAATATTTGGATCTTATGCCTGTGTTCACTTTGATTTAACATTTGGCCTTTTAAGTTTGGGATTTCTAGTGAAAACATTTAATCGTTCGTTTGATTCTTACTTTCATTGATTTCTCGGTTCAAATGTCTTTATTTAATCAATTTTTTAACTCTTCATTCTGTTTTTTCTTTTCCAATTTCCTTTAGTTTACATTTAAGAAGATTCTATTACACAGTTGTTTTCCGATGACCTTTTTAAATGTCTCCGAAACTAGTCTCACAATTTGTACGATTTTCTTCTTGATCAGATTTTTCTCGTCTCTCTCTATCAATCTTTACAAATGGTACATTTGCAGAAAACAAATGTTCAGCTTAATATATATATTTTTATATAGTAGTGGAAAGATGCAAAATATATTTTGCATCTTTCAATTACTTTTCGTAAAAGAATCTGTTCCTTTCCAATGATATGATAGAATATGATGATTTTACAGTTTCAGTTTTTTATGTAAAATGATACTGGTATTTTCCTGACAAGGTTAGACAAAAACACGCTTGCATCAGTTTACTGAAAAGCAGAAAAAATTTTTATAAAACATTTGGAAGTTAAAGCAAAATTGCAAAACAGTTTTATAAGGAAATTAAGCCACAAAGAAAATCACACTACAGGAAAATCTTAAATATACATTAAAATTAAAAACATATTACAAATATAATTAAAATTCCAATTTACTTCGAGTAGAATTCGTAAGTAAAAATTGGAATGCGAAATCAAAGATTAAAATTAAAAACATATTGTACGAAGGTTGTTCGAAAAGTCCTTGTAAAGTCTAAGACATGACGATCATTGACTGTACCTAGATTATTTTTTGTTACAGGTTACTATTGAAGATAATCACACAAAGTTCCATTCATATAAATCAATTAGGCCGTGTTTGACGCTTATTTAAATCGATTAAGCACAGTGATTTCTGAAAGATGGACGAGAAAGAATTTTGTGTAGTTATGAAACATTAATTTCTTGAATAGGAAAATGGCTCAGGAAACCAAATTTAACCATGATAAACATTATGGAAACTCTGCCCCTTCGATAAGATTATTAAGGTTTTATAACTTTCAAAGAGGTCATATGAGCACATGTGAAGCTGAATGCCCAGAACACCTTGTTGAAGTTATTACTCAAGAAATGATTTTAAAAAATCCATGAAGTAATGATTGGTGACAGGAGAGTAAAGGTGCCTGAAATTACTAAGACTATGGGCATCTAAAATGACTGTTTACATAATATTTTTCATAAACATTTGCACATGAGAACACTCTCCGCAAGATGGGTGCCGCGATTAGTCACACTGGATCAAAAAAGTTTTTCCAGGAAAGTTTGAAGCTGATTCAATTTAATTCAAAGGAATTATTGTGCCTTTTCTAAACTAATTTGGATTCATAACTGTTAGCGTGAGATAAAGAAATAATCAAACAATGATTACTAAGCTGGGATTCTGTACTCCTGTGTTATAAAACAATAACCATTACAAAACGTTTTATTCATCATCACAAATTCCAAATCCTCGGAATCCGAATCCAAGGTAATTCTTCTGCCTCGGATTTTTTCCATCATGAATGACGTACAAATTTAAATTTGCTGAATTCTATATCAATGGTAAGCATACCTAAGCCTTCTTATCAGCATCCCAAAACCTAGATCAAACCTGAAGTTATGGTTTAGTGTGATAATGAGCACTGCAACTGAAGCCACTGACAAAAAATAATCTAAAAGCAATAACCATAACAAAACCTCCTTTTCATCATCACAAATTCCAGATCAATGGCATGAGGCAGAATCCATGGTAATTCTAAAGCCTCGTATTTTTTCATGTCACACAAATCTAACTCTGATGAACTCTACATAAATTGTAAGCATACCGAAACCTTCTTATCAGTATCACAAAAACCAGATCAAACGTGAAGGTATAGTTTAGCGTGATAATGAGTTCCTCAATTGAATCCATCGACCCACTCGTCTGGTTTACCGTAACCACAGTCGGTAACTTCCAGGTAAATAGGATACAACCAGATATTGGAAAAGCTATTGGAAGCTCCACTTAGTGTGCAGGTGAGCAACCGGAACTCAGAAAGAGATTTAAATCTGTACATCCATTTCCTCCATGCAGCAGCTTCAGTAGATGCAAAAATACCATAAAGGAGCTTGTGTTATATTTCTGATAATTTATTTTAAGAGCTTAATGTGCATAAAATGGACGTACAAAATCTCTAAATTTTATAAATATATGAAGATGAATTCATAAATTATATTAAATCGACATTTCTTAAGTTTTCTGTTTCTTCGACAGAAGTTTTCTAAGATTTGAAATTTTTTCTTTAATTTTATTGCTGACACTCTGCAATTGCATCAAAATTGTGTCTCTACTTTTTATTCTAAAAACATTAATAATTAACAACTTATAATCGTCAGTTTCATTATATAATATTTCACATTAAAACAAATGTTTTTAATTGGTATTTTTTCATAGCTATGCATAAATTAAATGTGCAAATGTTATTAGTATAGGAATTATTAATAAGGCATGATATACGTAAATAATATTTTAAAATGAGACATAACTACTTCTTGTATTGCCGAGCCTTTTACAAAGTATCTTTAAAAATTGATATTAATCAATATTTTTGCAATGAAACAGACCAAGACGTTAATATGAAGTATTAAGCCCCAGTGAATGGACATGCATTTCTAGGGCAACGCTAGTAGCATAGGTTTATTGAATGACCATCCTTATTTAATATATCGTTGTGCTCTGAGGATAAGGTATGGGTTTTGGGACCGGAAGGATTCAGGTTCAAAATCTGATTCCAACCAAACATCTGCCGTGTATCTGGGCCTAGTGCATTTTAAGTATGACGCTGAGTTTCAAACATCCTCCCATTGATGAAAGAAATTATTTATCATTAATTTATTATTATTTTTTATCATATTTCATGTCCTCCACGGCATGAAAGTTGAGGGAGTGACATGCCGGTTCAGGCGTTGCCCTCATCATCTGACAACGGTTCAAAATCCCGAGGTCCTTCTCAAAAGAGTCCTCGTGTTGCTTCAAAACGGTACGTTCATAATGCTAAACTAACCCATTAGCACTCAGTATCCTCATTTGAGGACAGCTGTATTTACATTTCCACAGCTAAAGTGATTGCATTTCATTGTATCTTTTCTTGCTTTATCTGGCAAGTCAATATGTATTCCCAACCTCCTAAACAATTTTCAACTGGCATACGCCATCAGTTAGCCAGATTTTGAAGTCAAAGTGTCGTCATTTTGATTTTTTTCTCTTCTAATATATTTCTGAGATAATGCTAGGGATTCAAAAGTATTATTTATTGTTTATTATTTTACAATATTTGCAAAATCTTTTAATATGTATCTACAAAAAAGTTTTTAAAATGATTTTCTACCTATTTTTCGATAACTTTTTCTAAAAATAAAAAAGGCCTCCCTCCTCCCAATTTTTTTTCTTGGAATTTCACGGTTATTTTAATCGTGGTGTTTCTAACGTAATTTAAAAGAATTTTATTGAAATTTATGCGTTAAATTAATTTTGGCGCTAACGGGCTAAATTAGAGCTTTATAAACTTCCTGTCGTATTTATTATATATACTTTATCCCTCCTATGGCGGAAACGTCTTTTTCACTTTTTCAGGTTCAGTTCAAAAACACATAGTTCGTATTTATATCTATCTTTTCTTAAACTACCTTTGATAAAGTATTCTTAAGATTTCAGAGAAATAATTAAATACAAAAAAGATTAATTCACTTTAAAAGCTAAGTTTTCTAACCTGAAAGCTAAAAGATCAAAATAAATGGAGGGTTAAAAGTACTTTTGTATATTATTGTATAACCGAAAACATATCTTTTGTCAGATCCAATAAAATGTTTTAAAAACAATTCGACACAAATACATAAATTGCTTACCGTCACCACAAATATAACAAATTCCCTCATTAAATTAACCTAATAATTACAAACTATTGCTCCTTTTACAGGCAAACAGTAGTTTCATTAAGGTGCGTTTATTGATGCCCATGTCCATTCACGTTCCCTCACAACTGAATCAAAGTTCCACATCAAAGCTTTCGGTTAGCATTATTACGGGACAAGCTCTTGTGTTAAGAGTAATGAAATCCCGGTCATGAATAAAGGCTTAATGCAATTTGCCTTTTTATAAACCGTGGAGGTTTCCGAGCTGTTGATCATAATAGTAAACGAAGGCTGAAGCAATAAAGTACCTCCGAACCGAACTTTAAGCGCTGTAGTTACGGATGGGAGAATGTTAAGCACTTCTCAGAAATGCTTAAAATGGGAAATTGTAATGCTCTCATAAATCAGGTAATTGAATTTCTTTAAATGGAAAACATTTCCGCTAAGCTAATTTGGAATGCACTTTCTCATACTATCACTTGTTTCACCCAGCGTGAAATGATGGAAAATTTTTTTCTTCTATTTACTGTTTTTGAATATTTATGCAAGGTTATTTTGATGGCGCCTATTTTTGAAGTGGCGAGTGTAATTCAATAACAGTTTTATTGTGGTAACAAAGTTACAATATTGTTCTGTTTCTAGAACATAAGGTGTGATCGGTGTTGACCCTATAATGAGCAGTGATTCTTTTTTGCGTCACTATTACTTTTACTCTTTTTCACTTGATTTTGAACAATTTAATTATTGAGCAATAGAATCATTTAATTACGCAAATATAAGTAAATAACTTATAAATATTTCCGTAATTAATCAATAAATTTTACTCGAAGGAAGAAATTTTTATAGTAAAGACATTTTAATTGATGTAATTAATCACTTTAATTAATGAATTTTAATTAAAATGCGTTCGCATTTATTATTTTTATTTTTCCCGAATTCCTTACAAATATTTACATATGAAATAAATATTTGTATAATTAAAAATTATAAATATTGCATGATTAAAAAGAAAAGAACAACTTTCTTCCATTAATGAAACATATTGAATTGTTGAATTAACGTATTTCGTTGAAGTCTTTGGGGAGGATACCTCGAAATTTTAAACCTCGATCATGTAACGTCATTTGAATCGAAATCTGTGGAGCAAATGACCATCCCACTTCAAAGGGAGGATGACTGATTACCGACAACAGATTTAACGTGTACCATCCCCACAATTAAAGCAGAAGATTGATAGAATCAGATATCGAACTCACGATCCTCCGAACCCAGATCAAACACCAATTTACCACCAACACACCGAGTATCTCTGGAATTTCCGTACGATACCATGAATTTGTGTATAACGCCGCTTAACCTATAACGAATATTTCTGAAATTTTAAAAAATCTGGTTGGAACATGAGACCGCATGTTCCTACCAGATGACAAAAGAATTCAGAAATATTAGTTATTGGTAGAAATTGGAAGAAATTAGAAGATTTGAAAAAAAAATCAGTTTTTTCTTCTTGTTTGAAATTATAAAAAAATGATCGGTAGTATTCTTGTTAAACGATGCTATATTTGGTAGAAATTAATATTCGTAGCAATAGATGCTTGAATAACTATTTTTAATTCCTCGTATACGAAGAGAAAGTACTGTTATCGTCAAAAAATTTTACCTTTAGATTTTGATGCATTTCTTCGTCTGAGACGAAAGAAATTTGTATGATGTCTTAACACTGAAATTGTGCATCTGTTCCAAATTTGTATATATATTTGATAGTGATTAATCTTCTTAATAATAAATGATAGACTAACTATTTTTATAGTTGGTCTCGTATGCGAAGAGAAAGTATTGTAATTGTCAAAGAAATTGACCTTTAGATTTTGATGTAAGCCTTCGTTTGAGACGAAGCAAGGCGAAGGAAATTTGGTATGTTGTCTTGGCACTAAAATTGTGTATCCGTATCAAATTTTGGACCCAATCGGGGAAAAAGAAAGAAGTCTAAAATGCAGACTAGATTTTCTTCACTATATTCTGAAGCTTCAAACAAAATGCGCCATATTGCGTAAGTATCCGAGAAAGTTGAGGGGAGAATGCTCCGCTGATTCTCTGCGATAAAATGGAATAATAAACGAGATGAGGAATTATATTTCATCTAGTAGAAAGTTATCGGCTATTATCTGATTATGCTGTAGATTAAATTCGGTGACAGAATGATTCATAATGTATCACAGAAACTCTGTTGGGATCCATTTTGCTAGACATTTTGTTTCCTAGAAATTCGGCCTCAAATATGGACCTATTTCTTCTTCTTCAGAAGTTACAACTTGCTCTTCTTCCGTAAGAAATGGATAAACATAACTTATGGAAAGCGAATCCACTTTCTCACCTTAATCATTTTTTTATCATTTCTATCATGTTCTTAATTCATATAAGTACAGGGTTGTTATAATTAAAGTTCGCCTATTCAGAAGGCTCTAAAGCCGGTTCTATGGCTCCAAATTTCACTACAATGCAGTACAATTGATGCGTTTTATGAAAATAAAATTAATATTTTCGGCAATTGGTGGCTATAGTTTTGGTTATATTAACGTTTCATTTTTGAAGCAACACGAGGGCTATGGCTATTTTCCGGGTCGGACTTGGCAATTCTGAACAGCGGTTAGATGAAGAAGATGACACCTGAGCTGGCACCCCCTCTCCAAGCTTCCGCGCCATGCCGGCGGGATGGCGGTTGGCCCCCTACATACGATTTAGCGTGCAGCAGGCCCAATACTCGGCATTGACATGGGTTTCGAGCCTGGGGGCCTCTGGTTCCGAGGCCGACACCTTACCACTAGGCCACCGCGGCCTCCGTCAATAGGTGACATGCGCCAATATTTGTAGTGAAATTTGGAGATTGTTATTTATTATTGAAGCAAAATTGAATAGTACATTTGAGTTTTTTTTAAGTTTAATTAAAATCGCTGCTGAAAATTCGGTTCTGAAAGCAAAGTATTTTCTTAGGCGAACCTTAATTATAACAACCTTGTGTAATATGCACTGCAGTGTGTTACTTGCACCTTATTATCTTATCCTCCATTTTTGCATCGTTCTTTGAGACATGTATATTATGCTCATTTAACTTGGCAAAAAATATAACTTTCCTGATTCGTAACATCTATTTTTTCAAAAGAATTTATAGGATCACAGAATTAGCAATATAAAGGCAGCTGAATGTTTGCACAATATTGCATCTAGGGAGAGAAAGTCAAGCATTATTCTGAATTTCTGCTCTCCAAACTCTGCATCTTTAGTAATTTCTATTATATTTCTCATGCCCTACTACGGATTTAGGCCATTTCTATGCAACAATTTAGATTTTGAAGAAATCAGTAAGTCTCATATAGCAAACCGTTTATAAATGCTGACGAGGAGCCCGGAAACGTGGGAGTTTCATTGGTGTTATGTCTCTTAAAGTGGGAAAATAAAATTCATCTTTCATATAATTTAACAGAAAATAGATGTTTCGTGAAAGATTTTCTGAACGCAGAATTTCAAGTATAAAATGTGTAGTGTCTTACAAAAATAACGTTTCAAATTTTACACCCAAAATCCCCATAAACCTTCTTTGGTGGAACAATTTACATATTAAATAGTAAGAATAGCGAGGGGGGAGAAACACGAAAAATTAAAGACACAATTTTATTAAAGATAAGAATTTGAAAAAGAAATGTATATTTTTTGCACATTTTTATTTAACTTGACTTGTTTCACTTTTATATAGATTGAATTTTTTAATCGGTTCTGCACAACCTGAAGTGCTAGAATTTTGAAATTTTGTGCACTTGTGTGTTTTCAATGGCAATGCATTTTTTAAAAATATTTTCAGACATTTATTATCGATTAATTTAATTAAGTTTTTATTCTATACTAGTGGCGCCACTTGATAGTGCATTTGAAAAAATAATTATTTCAGAATATTCCATAATATTTAAAATAATGAGTTAGAAATGAAAGACTACAAAGTAAAAATAGTTTTAAAAAGTTATTTCTAGTAAGCTGATAAAAGTGTGTTTTAAAAAAAAAGTTTTTATTTAAACGATACAAATTTTTTACATTTATACTTACCTGAATATATATTTATATATTTTTCTATTTACACATAGTACAAACATTTTACATCATAGGCTTTTGTTGTGCAAAATTATTTTCCATATATGTTTGTCTGATATGCGTCATGCAATGCAACTTTTAAGGATTTATGTCAAAAAAATCTAAGAAAACTTATTTTTATACAATTATTCATGGTGCTAAATGAAAGGTTTAAAAGTTCTGACTTTCTTTGGAAGCTTTTTCATCCAACCAGAAAATTTTTTTTAAATCAAGATTTCAAAAAAAATCCTAAAAAATACATGGTGTGTTCTCATTCAACAAGTAAATTACGTTAAGGATTGTTACATAACCTATGTTAATGACAACGAAGTATCTAAAACGATAATCGTGAAACAGATTTATCCTTTAAATTCCTACTTTTTAATTCTATGTATATCTTGTAGTAAATTCGTTTACCTCAGATATTATTTAAAAATTTTGAGATTTAAATATTATTGCATAATAATAAATATTCTCTTTTACACAGCTGTATTTTGATATTAATTTCTCTCAGATAATTAAAAACAGCTCATTTTTTGTTTGTAATACTGAATTTATATCATTTTTTCTACTAAATGTTTCTTTTCATTGGAAGTCTTAAAGCCTATCTGGATACTGCATTTCTTCTCTACAACTTTAAGGGAAGCAAATTAAAAAAGTATCCCAAACTATCAATTTTAGATTTGTTTAGTTCCTTCTTTGACTCTATAATATGATATATTGATTAATGTGTATTTATCTGACTGTATATGCATGCACTAAATGCAGATATAATGTGTAAAAACTAAGATAAACATTGTTACCTAAAAATACATATTATCTTTAACACAATGTATTTTGTTATTACAGTTTCCTGAATATTTTTCATCAGAATAATTCATTAATGAATTTATCCTATTTTTCCTCTTGAAAACAATTCCTTTTTAATGAAATTTTTAAAACCTATCCGGACACTCTATTTGTTTATTCTCTAGAGATTTAAAAGAAATAAATTATTTTAGAAAACCCATTTACTCCTTAACAGGTAATTGGAATAAATTACGAAGTGAAAAATGTAAGAAAAGCAAATTTTTGTATTTTTGTCCGTGATCTGGAAACAAGAGCGTTTTTAATTTAATTTTATTAATTTTTTCCTGTTTTGCAATGAGTAACTAACCATCAGAATTATCGAAGTATAAAAGTCAAAAACTCGCTAAGGTTTGGGGTTTGATGATAAATGTAATTGTTGTTGTTAATTAATGTCGAGACTGCTTACGGACCTAAGAACGAATAACATAAAAATTCAGAGAATATGTCCTTTGTTCTCTTTGTCTGCATTCTTTTGGAGTAAAAATCGATCTTGATATTTTACATAATCTCTGCGTTGTTTTGTACCGCACATTTCTCAAAAATAAACTGCATGAAATTTTATTCGTTGTCAGAGGATTTTTTTTATTTCTTCTAGTCTTGAGTCATTCATTTTTTTATTCGGCTTAAAATGCTTTCTGAAATAAATCCACCTCTATGAATGAGGCTAATTTTGCTTCCAAATATTGCTGCCTCAAAACAAAAACATTTCTTAGATATCGTTACACTTATGGAAATAAATGAAAAATAGCATTGGTAAATATGGATGCAAAATTGAAATGCTGGAATTTTTTGTAATGATTTTAAAGACAAAAAATTTACTAAGGTTAAAGATGTCCTAAATAAAGCTTTATCACGCAAAAGTTACTATAATTGTCTTTCAAATTGCATACTCACAGGGCCGCGGTGGCCTTGTGGTAAGGTCTCCGCATTGAGACCGGAGGGCTCCAGGTTCGCAAACCCGATTCCACTGAAGTTCCGTCGTGCATTGGGCCTGTTGCAAGTTAAATGCATGAGAAAGGGGCCAAACGTCCTCTCGTTGGTGTGGTGTGGAAGTTTGGAGAGGAGGTGCCAGCTGAGGCGCCCTCGTCATCTGACCGAGGTTCAAAATTACGAGGTCCGTCCCAAAATAGCCCTCGTGTTGCTTCAAAACGGCACGTTAATATAACTAAGCTAAACTAAACTCAAATTGCACACTCAAACATTATCTACATTATAATCATCCTCAAATTTCGGTAACGCTACGCGGAGCTTAAAATAACCCCTCACCTGTTGTCTGCGTCATTATGAAATGAGCAAATCGAATGATTGTATAAGAATATTACCTCAGCTTTCAACGATGAAAGAGAAACACGCAAATGAATATTTGTTTAAACAATAAAAACGGATTGAATTGCGTTTCAACAATGAAAAGTATTGTTGTAAATTATGCCAAAAAATATTTTTTTAAAAATTTATTAAAATTAGAGAAGAAATTGTAGAGAAACATAACTGACATCATTAAAAAGGTATTTTTTGTACGTTCAGATGAGGTAAAAATCACTTTTGAGCTATTACATTTTCGGAAGTTATTCAGAAAAGCTTCAATATTTTGCTTAATTTATAATTAATTAAAATTCTAATTAAAATTTCGAAAAAAGGGCTCCGAGATCCACATTCACATCCTCCAAAGTTTATTTCTGCCAAATTTTGTTGCTCTAGGCTCAGCGGTCTGCTCTGTAGAGCGGCAACACACACATTCTCTTTTATTATTAGTAGAGATTTGGTAATGCATTTTTTTTCTGTTAGTGGATTTTGCATTATTTTTACTCGAATGAAACGAAAGTAATCGTTAAAAGTAAAGTTATTAAGAAAAGGAAAGTTAGTGCCAAGTGATTCATCAATCCTGTTTTTAATTTTTTTTTCCATTTATTTTTGAGCACTAAGAAGATTTTGTATTACATCTTTCGTGAGTAAATCTGTTGCAATTAGTTCTGAGATATGGTTTGCAGGCTAAAAGCCCGTATTAGACGGGTACAAATATTCCAGTTAATAATATTTATGTCATTAACCCTTTTACTGCCGTTTTCTCAAAATCACTATTTAGATGCAATGTTTGCAAAGATGTTCAAATATCGTTAGACCAAGCGAATTGTTATTTATCTGCAAAACGTTATAAACACAATATGATTCAATGCTGTAACTAACCAATCACATTAGCTTACGAAAATCACAGGATGCAGCAGAAAACAGACTTACTTCCTACCCACTGAAATCGGGGGAATAGCAGTCAGAGGGTTAATCTTTAAAAAATAAATGTTGATTAACCCGTAACCAAATCTAATAAAATGGTGTTGATCACGTGTAATAATATTGTTTACACATGGTTTCAGATTATCTGGAACTGAATCATCATATTCTTGGTGATAAATGTAATTGATGTTATTAATTAAGGTCGAGACTGCTTACGGACGTAACAACGAATAACAAAAATTCAGAGATAATGTCCATTGTTTTCGGTGTCGGAATTCTTTTAGAGAACAAAATCGATCTTGATATTTTACATAATCTCTGCATTGTTCTGTACTTGGGTTTTCAGCATTAATGTAGACATGACATCGAAAATTATTTAACACTCCCTAATGTTAAAATTAAAACCTTAACTTGAGTATAAAAACGAAGATAGTTTCAAATATTTATACAAAATTTCGACTTCAAAAATTAGATTTTAATAGCTTTTTAAACCCCATTTCAATCCATTGCAATTTGAGCAGTTATTTGGTTAAATACGAATAATTACGAATACAGTTTTAACATAAATTATTGTAAAAATAGAAATATAAAACAGATTTACTTATTATGAATTCTCTGAAATGTTATTCATTAGAGTAACTAGCAAAATATGTATAGCTAGCGAAGGAGCAGAAAACGAGCCTTTTATATTAGAATAAACAACAACATGTACGAAGAATCTAGCATCTAATTATTTCAATGTCATTATATATGAAGGAATATTTTTTACTTCAAATATATTAACTGTAGGTTCAAGTTTGGATGATTACGGTTCTTACTGTTTTTTTTTATTTCAAAACCATAATAATTCATTTCTAGAGTCGAAACATTTACACTTTTTATTTACCAAGGATTTATAAACAAAAAGACAATCATTGTTTCCTGTGCAATTAACGTACATGAAAATAAAAAAAATTGTTCATTTCAAAACCACTAGTTAATCAAACTGAACAACTATAGAAAATGAGCTTGTTAACAAAGACAAAATAAAAAAGTAATGCAAGTTAAGAGTACTATTTATTAAAGTGTTATCTGTTCAATACAAATTTAAAGCTATAAAAGGCTGCTGGTTTCACATCTTTATTGAAGTTATCGTTCATAAGCTTATCATGCGCTCTAAATTCAGTGGATGTCCATATATTTCTGCTTTTATTATGATCAGGTAAACCTGCAACGTGAAGTCATTTTATTTAGAAAAACTGCTTTTGTTATTTCTTTGCGAATTCTCAAGATTTTCAAAAAAATGAATTTAAAAGCAATTTCTTTCGATTCGTGGCTATAATTTAAATGATTTTTAATCAAATTTGAAGATTATTTAACATCAAGAATTAATTCCAGAATAAGAATTAATGAACATTTGAACACTTACATTTTAGATTTTTTTAAAATTCATTAGGAAAATTTAATAATAAAATGAATATTTTACATGTAACATTTCTGATTCGAAATATAAAGTTGCGTAATCTTATACTGTAATTTTTAAAAAATTTCAATCGCAAATGTATAGATCATTATAAATATAAAGTTAAAAATATGGGAAGTACTCATAAAACAAATATTAAACTTAAATAAATTTTTACTTAAAATTAATAAAATTAGAAACTCATAGTTATATTAAAATATCCTTACTAAAAATCTTTTAAAGCCAAAGAGGCAATAATTATTTTATCAATTAATTATTGAATTTTTAACTTTTCATTTTAAAAATACAAAAAGTATAAATGATGGAAATATGAATGAAAGCACAATATAGACTGAATAAGAATCTATATGAGTAATTTAAGTTAAAAATATTAAAATAAAATTACCTTTCTCAGATTTCTTTCATTTACTTAAAATTACTTAACTTCAATTTAAAAATAAAAAAATCCTCTGTGTTGTAATGATAACTGGCTAATACAAAATGTGCCCGTAAAAGTAGGAAGGTATGCTTTTGTCTTTTAGCTTTAAATTTCGTATGCATTTATGCAGAAAAATATAACAATCCAAAAACGGAAAGAGTTTGACTGTCCAAAGTGTTTCACAAGAAATTTCCAACTTCACTCAGCGTTCTTAAGAAAAATGTCAAACATTTGCTGAAGATTCTCCCAAAAATGCCTTAAGCTGACGAACGATGTGAATCTTGTGAGCGATGAATGGAATTTACCCCTAGGTGAAGGAAGAATGGCTTTTGACCAATGAGTATTCGCCATCCGTATGTCACCACTGGTTCCAATACAGGCACACCCTGACAGGCAATAATTTTTCACGCACTCTGCCCAAACGCGTTTGAAATAAAGGCTCCTTAGAAAATATTCACCTAATCCTACTTGGGGTAGGAGCATAGATATTCGACAGGACCATAAATAACCAGATACGACTTCTCCGTTCAATATCCGTTTCCTGTCGTCTGAAGTAACTCAAAGAAGTACACTCTATTAGTCATCAGTCTCGTGTTTGGTCATGCTTCAATGTATCCATTTATTTCTTTCTATGAGTCGCAAGTCGGTTCTTGCATTATTAAAGTCATTATATGTAGCCTTATTATGCAATGACTCAAAAATATACAACTGGCGGGGTCAAAAAGATTCAGGAAAATAGCGTAACAGCAAATATAACATTATTTAAATTGCAAATAATATAATGTTACCGTTTATTCCTATCTTAATCATGAGAGTTAAACATACGTTCTTGTGATTTCTATTATCGATTCTTCAAGATTCATTGAAAGCTCAAAAAGACTTGGAAAAAAGTCTTAATCACTCTTGAGTTTGGTCATGCTTCAGGGTAACCATTTCTTTCTTTCTAAGTGTCGTAAGTCGGTTCCTGCATTATTAAAGTAATTATATGTAGTATTATATGCATTGCAACAACGATATACAATTGGCGTAGTTGGAAAAATTCAGTAAAATAGCATAAAAAATGCAACTTTAGTTTAATTGAAAATAATATAAGTTTGTCTTTCATTCCTATGCTAATTAAGTTATAATTTAATCTCCCAATCCTTGCATTCGACACTTCAACGCTAGGGTTCCCCATCTTAACCCTTTATTTATCGAATTAACTTACCAGCAACTCTTCAATCTTATTTTGGCATCATTAGATAAGTTTTGGCGCAGAATAACATCAGGAAAGTGGGTAAAACATTTTTAATTAATTAAAATAGCTTAATTAATTTAATTGATAACTAAAAAAATTTAATTCTTGCCTTCAGCTGCCATCTTTTACTTGCTGTCGAAACTATATTGTTCGTGTCCTTGTAAATACTGTCAGGAAAAACGGTAAAATTACGAAGATATCAAAGTTATTAGTAGGTACTTTTAACTACCGTCGGTGAATAAAGGGTTAACTACAATGATCAACAATCTGTGCATTGACGTTAGCTTTCTCATGTTGTTCACAATCATTTTCAATCCTTTAACACTCTGATAATCAAGACTGTATATATCCCTTAATTGTGTTATTAATTCTATGTGCAAGCATCAGCTTTGTAATTTTTCTTTTGCCATTCATCTGTATGCTGTAATGTTTTTTGCAATACAGTAAAGTCCACCTACATCTATACCAAACCGGATAGGATCCATACGAGCTCTAGAGACGGCGGTGTGGTGTGGTGTGATGTGGTGTTAATGTTAATATCCTAATTAAAAGAGTTACACGCGTTCTTGAAATTTCGAATATCAATTCTTCAAAATTCATTAAAAGCATAAAAAGAGTTGAAAATTATGGAACATCAACAGAGATTCTTGTTAAATACATCACTACTAGGTTTTTGATACACAAAACTCTTTCGTTTACCCAATAAAATGGTCGATATTATACTGAACGGATTGTCATTTTTATATCATACTCCCAGAATGGATTTCTCGTCAGATGCAACTTGCATTCTCTGAATTTCATTAAAAACAAAATCCAACATATATTCACTGAATTATAACATAATGTAACTTAATTCAGCGAATCGTATTACAAATAAAATTTAAATAAGGTTCACTGAATTTCATTCAAACAAAATGCAATTGAGGCTCATTGGATTTCATTTAAATTTGATACAGATTACGTTCTTTAAATTTCAACAAAATCCAACATAACTTACATTTCCTTAACCTCATTTGCAAACAGAAAAAGACTGAAGTGCCGACTAATGATATTGGATGTAACAGTTGTATCATATTGAACAAAAGTTTCAAATTTTTCTTAATGGTCATAAACAATAAAAGAAACATTCATTCTTAGAATTCATCTCGCCCTAGTGATTGGCCGTTTAGTGTATCTGAACGACCGGCCGCCACGAATGGAACAGGGGTACTAAGTTCAATTATAAAATAGTTGTCATTGACCCTTGCATCACCCTCTCCTGTAGGAGGTAAACGATGCTGACTGCTGTGCCCTCCAGGGAAGCGAAGACCAATTTACTTATCTGGTGTCTTCTCATCTCCGCATGTCAGGAGCATCCCGGAGGTATAATCAAATCATCATCAAGAATATAGCTTTTTAATGATTTTTCTCGAACCATAGTGTTTAATTTCTTTACAATATCATGCAAAAACAAACGAAAAATTAACCACCATGGAATCAAATTTGAAATTTATTCATACGGAGAGATACCTGAAACTGCATTAATCGGGCATATAAAATAAAACCAAAATCTGCAGTTCAGTTTGCATTTATAAAAAGATATATGAATGGAACATTATCATTAAAGATATACGGTCTTTTTACCAGATACGTAGTCTCAATACTAATTACAGTTGTCTCTGATATTGTAATTTTATATCGTATTAAAGTTGCAACGCAATAATACATTATAGCCACAACGCATCTCAGCTACACGATTGGGAAATGTTTAAAAAATAAAGCTATCATCTTTCCCTTAGAAACTCCATACTTCATCTACTACAAAATCAAAAAAGATACATACATATTTCTTCAAATTCAGAGTATTAATAACAAAAGAAAATTAAAACCATTTTGCAATCAATAGTAGAAAGAGAGACACATCGCTTAGATCCAAGTAAAACATTAAAGCAAAATTTGCTTCCATTTAAAAAGAGTAAAAATCTACAAAGCTCTAAAGTAAGAAAAATGATGTGATTAATAAAATAAAAATAAAAATTTCAGTCAAAGTTGCAATCAATAACACGAACTACTTTATGCCTTTCATCGGGTTAATTAAGGATTTTTTTTGTAAAAACGGCCGTTTGATTTATTACGGATTAATTTACTCCGCATCAATTTCCCCTCAGCTTGGAGATTTCAATTTAATTCTCCAGAAACAATGTTTAAACTTAATACTAATCACTTAAGTGACAGTTTTAAGTGAATACTGCTGTTTCCTTTGAATGGCTGGGTTTTATTTTTGTTTAATTTTTATTTTGTTTTACAATATTTTTTTCACTTTTCATATTTCAAACAACGTTTTGATCAAGAAAGTTTTGAAATTTAATAAATTTATTAAAAACAGGTTTTAAAAACATTTTTTATTTGTGTATTAATAAGAAAAATATTTTTATTTGAATTATTTTCTACTTTCTAATATTTAATTTCTAATTAATTATAATAAAAATTATGGAATCCTAAGATCGATTTTTTTTCTGAAATTTACTACGAGGTGGACCCTGTCATATGGAATCAAAATTTAATAAAATTAATCAAATAATCTATTAATATTAAAAGAATGTATTTTCATAGAGAACACACAGGTGTGCAAAATTTCAGAATTCTAGCACATCAGGAAGTGAGTGAAAAATCGATTACAAAATTCCATCTTTACAAACACGAAATAAGTCAAGTGAAACAAAAGTGTGTAGAAACATGTAAAAATGACAACTGTGATACTTTAAAAGTTCGAGCAAGCAGATTTCTTGTATGGATGTGCAGTAACTGCAACTAACTACTCTAAGAAGAGAATGGGGGTACAAACATTTTTCAAAAAAAAAAAAAAAACGTTTTTTTTTTTTTTTTAAATAAGAGTTTGTTCGCCAAGGAATTTATTTTATATTAACGTTACAATCAAGAGAAAAAAATTGCAGGTGTTTTTTTCAAATGTCTAGAAAAAAATTATTTCAACATTTATCCAATTAAACATAATCCAACTCGTCCTTTTTATAAACTGAATGAAAAAATATCCACCTGATCTAGATTTATGAAGCTAGATTATTTAGATTTATGAAGTTTTTTAAACAAAAATATTTCACTAAATTTTGCATTAAAAATGGAATGATAAAGGAATAATTAAAAAGCGAGACAGGATAAATAAATAATTTAAAAACAGTGCAAAATTTAAAAAATAGTAATATTTAGAAAGCGTAAAAGGACACAAATAATAATTTTCAATTTTTAATCAATTTTTTCCCATAGAATTTGGTTTAAAAGTGTTGTCATGACTCCTTATTTTATAACCGTCAAAGGAGAATTTCTACATAACTTTTAAATGCAAAGAAAAAAATGACTTCTGTGTTTATGGAATACCGTATTTGCACAATATTTATTTTTATAAACTGAGTAAACAAATTTTTTTTGGATTCATGCGAACTTTCAAACTAGTGCAATATTTCACGGAATTTATCGTTAAAAGTGTAAAAGGATCCTTTATGTTATTTTCTTAAAATTCAAAAGTGTAAACGGATCCCATGCGCATTTTTCTATCTACAAATTCACGAAAAATCTCGCACTCAATGTTTGTTTTACTCCATACCAGTCAAATCCCTTCTTTTAAAAACGGATTTAAACATTTTTTTAAAAAAAGAGAAGATAGAATTGAACTTTTTTCAAATTCATACGGACTTTCAAAAATCAATTCCCCGACGAAATAAATATGCAGTCCCTATCCAGTGGTGACTTCCTGGTACAGAATAATCGATTATTGATGCGGCAAACATCCTGCTCGAATTTTCCAGCTTCCTCCAACCCCCTCTCCCCGAAAAAAAATTCAAACTATTCTTCTTTTGGGGAAAAAAAGAAAGACACCGTACTCGAGTAAACAATGCAGGCTAAGTTGAAATTCGCATTGAAAGACTTCAAACCAGAAATATAGTTCTCCTTGATAGCGAAAAGCTTCCGGATACTGAGAGTTAAATGATGAAGAGGAAATAATCAAAGTGAAGTAAGCAAAAAGAAAAAGAAGTTTCCTTTTGTCCATTCCCCTCTATTCGAAAAAGAAAGTTCACAAAGGGAGGTTTTATTTCTTTTTCAGGAACTCCTCAAACGCAATACTGGAGTCTCCAGACTTTTCCTTTTTTTCTACTTTAATATATATCTATATAAGTATTTTTAGACCTGGAGCGTCCTCGTATGTCATTTCAACTCAAATACTTATACATTAAAACACAATTGCAGGAGGAGTAAAACTCGAGGATTTTTGAAAAGTCCTGTTTAAAAGTGTCTAGTATTCAGCTTGAAAGCTCGCTTAAAACAATTTTAACTCCTTTACTGATAATTTACTTTACTTCAAATTATATAGGAAGACAGAATTTTTTCCTCATCAACTCTGAGTATTTTTTAAAAAAATGGAAAAACAATTTGATATGAATGGCTAACCAATCTTTTATATTTATTCTAAATGGTATATCAGATATTTCAACCCGATTAAATGAAAAATTTAAAATGATTTTATAATTTTTAACGAAAAAAGGAAAGAAGTTTGTGGAAATATTAGACAGATATTGATTGGATACAACAATGCTAAAAATCAGATGACTGGAATTATTTTTCGTATCCAGTTTGGGAGTAAAAAATTTCGAAAAATAAAATTTGATATAAAAGCTAAACAATATTGTTAGTTTCCTGAATTTGCTATAAAAATTTTTAGTATCCATAAAATAAGAATTGATTGTTTTATATATTTTGTTGCAAGATAAATGTATTGTTTTATAATTTTAATTAAGTTTTAAGAGAGTCAAAGTGTGGAAAATATTAAGTTGATTTGGTCTGGTCACAGTAGGGAGTGTTCGCAGAACCATCTCTTCCCCTATCGTTCATAACTAAGATTAATTTTTTTGTCAATTGGTTCCTGCCATCTCAATTTCCTACTACTCCGACAAGTACTCTTAAGACCACTGATATGTTCTGCATAATGGTCTGAATAGGGATATTTTAATTGTAGCAATCAGGTGTGTAACAATTATGTAAATATAAATGGTTATGAAAAAGTATAAATGTAATCAAAGAGAAAACAAGAGAGATAAAATTTGCTGCATACATGTAACGATTTAGAATTTTTAATCTTCTTTAAAATAGATCTTTTTAAACGCCACCGAATTTTTAGTTATAAACGGATTACTACTACTTCAATCTTAGATAAAACAATTTTACTTTCACTTAACGAGTCACGAGGAACTTCACTGCTAACAGATCTCTGGGTTTTCGAGGATTTCCCGTTTCCACAGTATTTATAGTTCGGACGCGTTGCAATCAGCCTTTTCTTTGCTTAAAAAGTCGCCGGTGACCTGTGCTTTGCGTTTCTCTCTACTCTCATCATGGCTTGGTTCTATCTAAAGTATCTCCAAGTTACCTAAATGATCTGAAATATATCATTTAAAAATGATTAAGTGAAATAAATTGTGTTTCCGTTACAAACGATTTTTTTCTCTTATGTCAAAATGCCTCAACACCCTCACCTAATGTTACATACATATGTATATATATATGCATATAAAATAAAGCACTTGAAATTTAAGTAGTTTGCATAGAGAGAGAGAGAGGAGAATTCGTTGCATATAAATAATATACAGTAAAGCGAGTGACATTTGAGAAGTTTGCATACTTCTTCAGGTGAATTGAATAATGCAAGCATTTTGTGAATTTAAGAATGGCTTGCCGTAAAAAATCCCTCACTATCGCATACATTACTAAATGGCATAAGAATTACAGGAGAATTTGTTGTAGACATATATATATATATATATATACAATAAGTCATGTAGTTACTAATGAAGTGCTCTAAAAAGATCCCTCACTGTAAAATACATTACCACATGACATAAGAATTGGAGGAGAATTTTTTGCATGAAAATAATATACAGTGAAGCGCGTTGCATTTGAGTAGTTTGC
Source organism: Araneus ventricosus (assembly GCA_013235015.1). Lineage (NCBI taxonomy): Eukaryota > Metazoa > Arthropoda > Arachnida > Araneae > Araneidae > Araneus > Araneus ventricosus. Next base: position 481,978 of record BGPR01000168.1, on the reverse strand, counting down.
ATACTTCTTCAGGTAAGTTGAATAATACAAACATTCGGTGAATTTAAAAATGGCTTGCTTTTAAAAATCATTCGCTGTTATGTATTACCAAATGGCATAAGAATTACAGAGTAAAATCTTAGAAGGAAAAGAAAATTCAAACTTAAAAAAACTATTCCAAAAAATACTAATTACAGAAAATAGACCTACATAAATTTTAAATGTTTTCAGGATGAGGTGAAACTTTAGCATTTCTAATTACATAAGCAACATTTAAAATTCCCATTTGAATAATTTTTTGGTTAAGCAAAAATTTAATTAAAACAAACTTTTGAATGCAGTGTAGTTACAGACTTCCTTCATTCTTTGGAAAGACGCGTTAAATCAGTTTTAATGATTTTGTTCTTGTCGGAATTTTTGTTTTACACTCATTTAAAGAGAACAAGAAATGCTTAATGATTTTTTGGATTAATGAGATCTCGAATTAATTAACTCTAAAATCTTAAGATCTTTAACGCCTAATGCTACTGACGGTTTCTGAAGAACTTTGTAAGAACTATTTTTTCATACATAAATTAAACTTTCAAGCTTTTAAAAGGACTGAAACCTTCGGGAAAAACGTTTGATTAATCTCCTTTACAGTTATGAGGTTTACTTTCTTTAAAAGTTAATGATGAATTTTTTAAACCAAGAAATAGTGATGAATAGTTCAATTTCCTTTGCTATTCTTTATAGGTATGTTCTTTATCTTTACTTTTTAAATTTCCTGATGTATCCAAGAAAATTTATTATTTTTTAAAAATTTCAATATGGTTTATAATTAATTTAGATCAACTCATTCTTACTTTTGTAGTTTTCACTGTAATAATGTTTCGTTGACTGTAACACAAAATTTATTCCAAATCTATAAATTTTATTTTCTCTAATTAGAATTAGTAGAAAATTTACATTACATTGTGTTTCAAGAGTTTAGATTTTTGCAATCTTACTGAAATACAAATTATTCGAATTTCTGTGTAATGAGAATGTTAGTAATGGTTTATTTCAAATGTTTTTGTACTCAAACAGTACTGCAACAGTATTCCAAAAGATTTTTAAATATTTCCATAAATAGCTAAACAAACTCTAAAAATAGTTCATTATTATTTAGTGAAAGAAAATCATACACTGATTTTTCAAATGTAAATGGTTTTCCACTAATATAGATAAGACCTCTTTTATGAAAACATTTGTAGAAAACTTAACAAAAAATCAGTATTGAACAAAAATGAAAATTATTTATCAGTAACAGAGACGCTTCGAATTTATCCTAAACACCGTAAAGCATGGTTATGAACATTCATCAGCAATAAATAGCAATTTCAAGATAATGACACAAGATAAACAATTTATTAAAAAACAAAGCAATAAATTGTAAGCTGGAAAACTCGAAGTTGTAGCGGAAAAATAATCGAAATAGTGTTCCAGACTTATCAGAATCTGACCTTTCTGAGATTAAAAGCTTTGGTTTGTTTACATCAAGTTAAGAATTACAATTAGCTGGTAATATTGCAGTAAGTTAATGAAAAATAAATCTAATATAAATTTAAAATAAATCTAAGAAAAAAATAAATAAGCTATACGTGAAACATTTAAATTTAATTTTCATGAAATTCATGCTTGTTTATCAACATTTCTTAAAATCAAGAAACTGTACTTTAAACTTTTTCTTTTTTGTTATAGGTTCGTCCCCAGAGAAATGATTAAGGTTATTCTTATAGCCTTCGAGTAAAATGCAAAAATAAATAAATTAATTAAACAATGGTGCTTAAAATCGCATAATTTTGCAAACTGTTCATGAATACAAATTTTAATTAGGAATCTTTGGAAGAATATTTATCAAGATAAGATCCTATACGTTAGGGAGAAGAAAATCGCAGTTCATTGCAATTATTCTGACTCTTATTTTTTAAATTTCCATACAGTTGGAAAATCCTTTTTTGGAAAATATTATATTGTTTAAGATATATTTAATTTTTTTTCTTGATAACTGAAGATGCTTTTCACATAGTACACCAATAATAATGGAATATTTTCGAACTAACTTGATCCCTTATTTAATTTCAAGGCAAATTCTGATTTGACTGAATGCTAATATTGCCTTTAACTCCATTTGAATGTTGCAAAATTTATCAAATTCTTATTTCTCAATTTTATTTCTTATATTTTGTTCGTGAGAAAATTTATTAGATTAAAACAAAAATATTTATTAGATTTTCTTTAGATTTATTAGATTAAAAAGAAATTAAATTTATGATATCCACAAAAAGAATGTTCTTTAAATTCAAGACAAACACTAATGATCCCATATTAATGGTACAATTTCTTTATTGATAATTAACTTAAAGCCTTATTTAAGTAGGAATAATTTTTCCAAAATATCCAGGAAATACAGAACATCAGCTAAAAGCAAACCAATGGGATAAGTCTTATCCCAGAACACAGATGAAAAAACTTCGCTACATTGAAGCGAAATGCTACTTCAAGAACATAATATATCATATTTTCTTATTTGGAAGAAATCAGAAATTACTTTTCTAACATCTCCACAAAAATGCTTGTGAAAATCGAAGGCAAGTTCTAATGATCTCAAAATAACAGTGCAATTTATTTATACATAATTAACTTCCTCCTTACTCAAGTAAGAACCATTCTTCCAAAAGGTCCAGTAAATACAGAACTTGAGTTGAAAACAAAGCAAAGCAATTTTATTCTAGAATACAGAAAAAAAACATTGCTACATCGAAGCGAAATGCTACTCTCAGAAAAAAATTATTATTTTTCTTATATAGAATAAAAGTCCATGTCTACATCTGCAAAAAAAAGTGTGAAAATCAAGGCAAAAGTTAATGCCCCCAAAATAATAGTGCAATTTCGTTAATATGAATCAATTCTCTTCCAAATTCAAGTAAGAACCCTTCTTCCAAATTGTCCAGTAAATACAGAACGTGAGCTAGAAGTAAGGCAGTGGGATAAGTTTTTTCCAGAATAGAGATTAAAAAACATTGCTACATAGAAGCGAAATACTACTTCAGAAGCAAACTTTATTTTATATTCTTATATGGAACAAAAGAAAAATTCATTTTCTAATATCTGCAAAAAAATGTAAGGCAAACTTTAATGATCCCAAAATAACAGTGCAATTTCGTTAATATGAATTGACTTTCTCCCTTTTCCAAGAAAGTGCCATTCTTGCGAATAGTCCAGAAAATATAGGACTTGAGCTAAGAGCAAAGCAACGGAAAAGCTTTATCCCAGAAAAACATTACTACATCGAAGCGAAATGTTACTTCGAGAGCAAAATCCGTTCGAGAATTTCGCTTAGATCTCTCTCCCATCTGTTGTGCCGGAACAACAAGTGGGAAAACAACGAATGTCTGTCATCTGACTGTAGGTTATCTATCAGGAAACCAAGATACAACACTACTTCTATACGTTTGACTGTGGCTCTTCTAAGCAATTCCGTCTTCCTATCTATATAAGTTGCTACTTTGAACTTATGCCATGCATCATCAAATCCCCTTTGCAGGGCTTTTCTGCTCTTTTTTCTTTACGTTCTTTCTTTTTTGGCATTTGCCCGATCAAGAGGAAAAAGTTTTAAATTTCTTTATTTCTCATTGGTTTTGTCTATACTGTGATACGACAGTACAGTAATCGATTCTGCTTTAATGAAGGCGGGATAAAATCCATTTTTAATTATGTAAAACCGATATATAATGTAACATAACAAGAACAGACCATAATTTTTCTGATATATTCATATTGTTGACAGAATGGGAAGGGTTAAATTGCAATATGTGGTAACGAAGTGTTTAAAGTTTTGTCAGTTTTATTCCAATTTTGCCAATTCCATGCAAAAAAGTAGATTTTCAACGCATAAACGCCGACGAAATTCCCAAATCAGTATTGTTATACCACTAATCCCTTTCTTCCTAACCAGAGCAATTTTTTTGTTGTCTTTTCACAAACGAATATTTGCTTTCTGATCCACTATACGGATGAAAAACAATTATTTCATGACCTAACACTGTGGCCAGTGAAAGAGGAGATCACAAATTAATTTCCACTTTTTAATTCACTATATGGATGAAAAACAATTATTTCATGAGTTAATACTGTGCCCATATGAAAGAGGAGAACACAAACGAATATTTGCTTTCTGATCTACTATACGGATGAAAAACAATTATTTCATAACCTAATACTGTGGCCAGTGAAAGAGGAGACCACAAATTAATTTCCACTTTTTAATTCACTATATGGATGAAAAGCAATTATTTCATGAGTTAATACTGTGACCATGTGAAAGAGGAGATTTTGAAGGCATAGAAACCGTCAGACCCCAATAATTGATTTTTGGATCACTAGCCTCCTTTCTCCAAAATCTGTCACATTAGCATAATATCCATTCGTAGGTTTTTAGAAGCGAAAACATTCTAACTGTAGAAATTTAAATTAAATTATTTTAGATTTTAGTTATAAGCTAGAAAAATAATATAATTTTTTTTTTCAAAAGCCGACATTTGTCTCGTTCCATTGTATCACAGCAGAAAAAAAAAGATTAATCTAATTGAGAAGTATTAGAAATCTGCTCAAGCGTAATTTAATATCTGTTTCATCGAAAATGTTGTTAAGAAATTTAATGCATTTATTTTTTAATTAACATATTTTACATATGTATATACAATTTAAACATTTAATATATACAATTTTAACATTCTTAGCTTGAGATCATTTAATCTTTTTGAATTTATGTTATTGTTTGCACAAACGATTTTAGCTTGCTGAATCTTGGCATGAGTTCAGATACGTTTCTTCATTTCAAAAAAGTTATTAAGTTTTACCAGCTAACCAATTATTAATTAATTGCTTATGTCAAAATTTTCTGACCACCATTTATCTTTAGATTATTACGCATCACATGAAATCTCAAATATCCTTTTAAAACAGGGATTATGATGAAGAAACTACAGGAAATTGCTTCTCCTCTCTCCTGTTACGTCCCGTGTGATTACGTGTTCTTCTCTTTCTTCATGCGCAATAAAGTTAATTATCGCACATGCAGAGATACATTGTACAAGGGAGTTGATCTATTTACAGGGTCATTAGAGATACTATGAATTAAATACTCGTAGAGAATGAAACTTTAAAGATTTTAGTAGTACAACTGCTGTGTCCACCCGGGCGGAAAGAAAGACTCTAGAAATATTTTTTCTCGACTTTCTTATATCATTACATAATATGGTGAGTCTTGTTTTAGCACTGTAGTATAGTGAAGAAAATTGAGTAGGTATTTTGGACTTCTTCCCATGAACCTATTGGGTACAAATTTTGCTATAGATCTACAATTTTGGTGTCGAAACTACATAATAAATTTCATTTATCTAATTTGCTGTGTGTTTAGAGTTATTGCTTTTCCGTACCTATTGACAAAGAAAACAAAAAACAGTCTAACCACTGATTAATTTAGTCAAAAATTAGACGCAGATATACAATTTTGGTGTTAAGAACCTTTATTAAAATTCAGCCATCTGGCTTGCGCGTTTATATCGCATGAATTAACAGCCGGTTGCATTTTTAAGTAATCGTGCACAGACAATAAGACTTCCCGAAGATGGATTTCTCCGAAAAATCGATAGAAATCTACAGTGTTAGTGTGAATACCGCATTCCAGATTTCATTCGTCTAGCTTGCTCTGTTCTTGAGCTATCATAGTTACAGATATAATTCCAAAATGAGTTTCTGGATGCAGTGACATCTAAAACGTTGACGTTCATCCAAATCTCGAGCTCAAATATTTTGACGATTACAGTAGTCTCTCATGTATATTTCGTACACTAGAAAGTTTAGTTTAGTTTAGTTAAATTAAGTCCCGTTTTGTAGCAACATGAGGGCTATTTTGGATCGGACTTCGTAATTTTGAACCGCGGTCAGATGGCGAGGACGACGCCTGGTCTGGCATCCCCCTCTCGAAACTTCCGCATAACACCAGCGGGAGGACGTTTGGAGCCCTACGTATGATTTAGCGTGCAACAGGCCCATATACACGAAGGATCTTCAGTGGAAACGGGTTTTGAACTACCACTAGGCCACCGCTGCTAGAAGGTAAAAATTATTCGATACAACATTGAAACGGTCCGTAAGGAAAATACCGAGTTGTTATAATTAAAGTTCGCCTATTGAGAAGGCCTTAAGTTCTAGGTCTCCAAATGAAACAAAATTTCACTATTATGTAGTGAAAGTGATGCGCCCTATGAAAACCGAAAAAATAAAATGAAAAGAAAAAAATATTTTCGTCAATAGGTGGCTCTGCGCCATTATCGGAGAGGAATTTTGCAGATTTTTTGATTATTGAAGCAAAAATGAATAGTTCATTTGAGTTTCTTTTAGTTAACTAAAATAAGTTTCTTTAGTTTAACTAAAAATGCATTTTTTTCTTTTCATAAAAAAAAGAGAGAATATATAGAATAGATAGAATTTTCAAGTAAAAATGGAGTGAGGTGGTGTACTTTCTCGCATAAAAACAGTAAACAGTAACAGAACGTAAAAAGACTAGGTTCAGAACTGCATTTCGGGAGAATTTCCAGTTAAAATTGCAAAAAACTCCATTAAGTACTTTTTTTACGTCTCTTCAAAGAAGAATCCAAACTAACAGTGCCCAATGCAACCTTCCAGAGATTGGGCTACTGCAAAGATTTGGGGCTCTATAATATTGGTCACGTGGAAGCAAGCCAATCGGCAGCGGTTCGTGTTTTATAGCTATGGGTAACCGGTCGTTCAGATTATGACGGGGGCTTTCGGAAGATCCAGATCACTTTTCTTGATTGCCTGCTTTCGAAGTCTTTGGTAGAATCATTCGAAAATGGTTCAGATGCCTCGGAGATATCACTAGAAATAAAACATCACCTCGTCTACAAGAGAGTGACGGTTATGGGTTTCAATAGAGCATATAAAAGGAAAAGTTCTAACATCAAATGAATATAAAATCATTCTTATTCGAAAAATAATAGTAGAATGTCGTGAAGTAGGAGCTTTATTTTGTAATTCGAGCATTTAACCTGCTCCGTTTAACCTTCCATCGGGCGCAATACAAATGCTAACACGATAGGGCGCAATTCATCTGTGAGATTAAAAGTTAAATTTTTGCTTACACTTAAGGAAAAGCTTATCAAACTGAACTATTCTGTCATTCAAAGCTATAGTTGCATTTTTAAATAACTTTTTTGTATTTACTTGCAATTTCAACTAACAAAATGTCCAGGAATTGAGGAGGGATTTGGGGTTTGTTATCCCGTAAGCAATGACAACTGTTGACGTTGAGAGTCAGAAATAATTCGACATTTTTGAAGCAATATATTGGAAATAGCGATCAATATCATTGAATTAGGAGCTGGGGCACAGATATATGAACTTAGGTAGGTATATAAAAAGAAATATTGAGAAACATTTGGAAAATCAAAAATAAAAACGCAATCGGTACAAGTCATCTACCAGATTAACGTGCCCTTCAAGTATATAAAAAGAACACTAGAGAAAAAACCACGACACCTTAGTGTGAGTGGTAGGGATCCAGGAAGCTACTAGAGGTCCCACGCTTTTCTCGGTAAAGCCCGCACTTAGGCACAAAAAATGTGGATGCTTCATCTCACAGATAATTTGCTTCCGACGGAATGTTAAAGATCTTACGTTAGATTACGTTAATGTCTAATGATAGATTATTTTTGTGGTAAAAATTTTGAATTAATCTAACAATAATTTTATATTTAAAAGATCTTAAAAAGGATTTAAAAACATCTAAATGTGGGATAAATGTGGATTAATACTGCACTGTGGATAATATGAAGGAATATTCCAAATTAGTGATTTACATTTGACACGGTTTTAAAAAATTGATTCTAAAGTCTACTTTAGAAGTGGCAATATATTTTACACACTGAGAGTTTATAAGCATCCTGTTATAAAAAGCCAATGAAAAGTACATCTAGGGTTCAGAAATTTTTGAAATTGATATTAAAATTTAACTTTACGAAGTCTTTTCCAGTGCCTTGTAAAGCATTTGCTAAAAGACTCCATTCTCTTCGCATATTGATTTCATCGAAATATTATTCAATTTTTAATTTGATGTAATCTTACGAAATTAACTAATAAAAAACACTACAGAAGATATTTCCATACCTAAATATTACGAAATAATTTATTGCCTCCTTATTTAAGTACAAAAACATCACCGAATGTATTCATGACATTTAAAATTAGCAATGCAATTCAAATACAGATTTAAAATAGTTCGGTCACTCAAGGATTTAGTAAGAAGACTTTTATTTTATCTTCAACTGAGATAAAGCTTCTATGTCAAAGAAACCTAAAGCCATGAAGTCAATACACACAGTGACTCACCCATTATACGATAGCCGGGTGTACCATTTTTTCATTGTTAAAGTGAGTATCCTTTTCTCATTATCTTCTAGAGGGTAAAGCTTCTAGGTCACAGAAACATAAACCCTCATTGTCAGAGCCTACAGGGACTCACTTATCATTTATTCCAGAGATATTATAATTTCTGACTATTTGAGAGAGTTCATATGAGAATCATTTGTATATATCTGAAAAAGTCGCACATTAAATATTAGGATTATAAAAATATATTAAATATTACACATTGCCTAATCAAAAAATATGGAAAAACATTTACCTACACTTTAAATACAAAAACATTATCGGAAAATATAATTATATTTTTAAAAAAATGGAAATGCAATTTAAAAACAAATTTTGAAAAATCAGTCAATAAAATTTTTTAAATCAATCCTTTTCTTTTTGTCTTCTTCAGTGACAACAGACAGCTGAAGGTTCTCTTTGTCACAGAAACTGAAAGCCTCTATGTCAGAGAACGCAGTTACTCGCCCACCTTTCAATCCTCGGATGTGGTGATTTATGGTTATTACAGAGAGTTCTTCTGAAAATGTATGCATATACTTCTGAAAAAAAGGAACAAAATACCAGCAAGTTTACGGAAAAAAAGCAATCTCTTACTTTTCCAATGTAGTAACTTTACGGAAGTATTTATGACATTAAAAATTAATGACCAATATGCTTCAAAGACAGATTCAAAGTAATTCAGAAACTCGAGCTTTTTAAATATTTTTCTTAATGTCTTTTTCATTGATAAAAGTCATTAGAATGTCTCTATGCCAAAGAAACCGAAAGCCTCCACTTCAGAGCACAATGTCACTCTCCTGTCATTTAGGCCTTATAAATGCTGACATTTTGTTATTAAAGTTGTTTCTTGCAAAGATTCATGAGTATAGTTCTAAAAACGTAATCCTTAACTGCACAAATCTGGAAAACCCAATCTCTTATATTACCGGAAGTATTTATGACACGAAAAATAAAGAGAAATACACTTCATTGACTTTACAACGGCAACGAGATTTAAAATAATTCAGTTACTCAAACATTTTAAATCAAAGCTTTTCATTATTATCTTCTACTAGGATAAAGTCTCTATGTCACTAAAACCGAAAGTCTCGTTGTCAGAGCACACAGTGATTCACCCATCATCCGATCCCCGGATATGCTGATTTGTGGTTATTAAAGTGACCATTCGTAGAGACGATACATGGCCTCATAAACCTTTTCCGTCTTTCTAAGTGAGGGTGCTGTCTCTTTAAATCAAGAGAACGAATAAAAGTGCCACAGAAGCTAATCTGTGAGGTTCCTCGAACCATTTCCTGCAGGTAAAGAAATACTGTATCTTTCTTTACTTGCAGTGCTCGAAACATTTCTGTCTGTTATTACAAAAGGTCTTCGTGTATCCGCGTTAGAAAGTTTTTCTTGCAAAAGAACTGTTGTTTCAGCGAGATTTAATGCAAATGAGAACTTTTAAGTAGTAATGAAAGATATGTCTGCATTTCGCATGGATCCTTTTTCTGTTAAAAATACCACACCATGCTTAGATATTTCTTCATTTTATTGTTGGATTTTGTACTCGCAGAGATTTAGTTTGTAATTAATTGATTTTTCTTCACGACAGTTTTATCTAAATGAAACAAGCTATTTAATTGAATTTTTAATAATATTCTTGAGAAATTCTGTTATAATTATGGGATTATGACATAAAATATATCTAAGTGTTACTAGGATATTTTTCAGATGAATCGATGGTATGGTATCCCAACTTCAGGAAACATTAAAACAGTTTAAAAATGTTTATGACCTTACTTCACTCCCAAAAAGTACTTGAACCGCTTTTTGAAGAATTATGCGTATGAAAGATAATAATAACTTGATAAAAATTGAAAATAAAGTTTAAGTTAAATTTTGTCCATTCTTTTAAAAGAAATTGCAGTTTTTCATCAATCTCGAACTTAACACGCCATTTTGATTTTGGAAACGGAAACAGTTTTACCACATGTTGCAATTTTAAATAGAAATTTATATCATTATTTCCCACTTCCCTATTTGAAAATTCTTTGAGTGTTTTTCTTGAGAGTAATTTATATAATTTTTCTATTTATGTACGTTTTCTTAAGTGCGGTTACGTCAAGATGTTAAATCCACATCTTAGACACTTTTAATCTTCTTTTCAGCTCACTTTTAGAACTCATTTCGAGTAAGAGCCGTAGGCCAGGAAAAATCAGGTCATCCTTTAATTTGAAGAAATAGTAATATAAAAATATCCCCCAAGTTTCTTCAGTGGGATTTATAGAAAGTACAGGATTTTAAACCTTCTCTTCAAATAGCTGGCAAATTCAAAAGTTCAAAAGTTTTTTAGGTGTAGCATCCAAATTCCACTTAAAATGTAACATCTTATATTTATTTATTTAACATTTAACTACCCTGCATTTACATTTGTCTTAAAATTAAAGAAGGTAGTTTTCAGAATCATTTTCTATAATTCCATTCTATTTTCTGTATTATTTCAAACGTACCAACGAAAATGGCATTATTATAAAAATAAAGATTTACAGATATTGTTTCTTAGATATAGTTAACGCTTTCAGCACATCAGATATTCATATAAATGTTTAAACATTTATTTATTTGGTAATTTTTAATTTAAAACTATAGGTTAGATTGCAGCTAACTTTATATGAATATATAAATTATGAAGCTGACTTGTCCTTACGAATATATACAGGGTGTTCATAAATTATTCGACCCATTTCAAAAATTAATAAAAAAAATTATGATGTTACAACTACGGGTTTTTTAAAGTAGAGCGCATTTGAAAATTTTTTTCAGATAGGTAACGCGGTGTTACAGAGGTCTAGGCCTAGGGGGTCTTAAATTACTGGACATCTCCCATTTTTGAGAGCCATTATCTGAGAATCTTTTAAAGATAGAAAAATAATAAAAGCATGTATTTGCGGGGAATTTTAGGTTCTTTAATTTGTTAATTCATATGTAGTGTGAAAACTGAATATTTGTCGAGATATTTAAGAAAAATGAAAAAATGAAACCAGAAAACGCGCATCGGCTTCTGCTGATCGGTAGCCATTGCATATGGAAATCTCTCCCTGTCGCAAATTTAGAACGCCGTAATGGCAGCCATCTATTTGAAAAAAAAACTTTTTTATTTGCTCTCTCATTTAAAAAAAACGTAGTTTTAACATTATTAGTTATTTTTATTAATTTTTGAAATGTTTTAAATAATTTATGACCTCCCTGTATATTTCGGTCACTAGTAGTTCCTAAGAATAGTCGATGTTCGAATTACGACTCTATTTTAAGTTAATACAGAACGCTTTATAGTAAGCGAAGAATTGGTGGGAGACTGAATGCTGGCCTCACCCAAACCTGACATCATAGCATTTAACAATGGATACATAGTTCAGTCATTTGACCTGTCCTTACAACCATACAAATTTCGGCCAAGAGCAGTTCCTAAGAATGACGACATAGTCAATGTTCAAAGTACAATTCTAATTTAATTTAATAGAGAATAAACTACAGTATGCGACTGGTTGGTGGGTGATCGAAATCAGATTGCACACCAAACCTATTACGAAAGTACAAAAGTTTACAATTCATATATTCACTCTTATAAACATAATTATTTTATTATTTACAAAAACAAAAGCAAAACGAAGAACGAATGGAAAAAATGTAGCTAGAAAATAATACACTACCGTACAAAAAAATCGTATAACATACAAAAACAGTTGTAGCTAGCATGTGGGACAGGGTACTCAGAATAAAATAGAAAAATGTAGCAAATAATACTACCATATAATTTCAATATAAGTGACCAATATATATAGCATAAATAACTATATTCATTCAAGAGCAAAAATTGCCAAAAAAGATATGTGAAATTTGGCCTAAACTTTTTACGCATTAACACCGTATGCAAATTCAGCATAAAAATAATAAAAAAACACAATTAATAAACAATTATGGCATAAAGGATTTTAATCTTGTCTTCACTTGTTACAATGTAGAAGAAAATAATACATTGTGTTACCAAAATTAGGTCTTAGTTCAATAATCTTTCTATCCTCCCCGCTACACGGCTTGTCAAAATATCAATTTCTATAAAACGTGTTGCTATTTTCCTAAACCTTGTTGATAAACATGTTTACAGATTTTGAACCGATTTCTCTCAATAATCACTAAGTCACTAAATAGAATTATTTTATCTATTACTGAAATCGCGATGAAAAGGGAATTTGGAAAATTTCCGAGAAAGCAGAAGTATACATTTCAAATGAAATGTGAAAACAGATAGAATTTCATTTGAATGGGAAACAAAGATACGGGAGATATTAAATTTGAAAGATCTCTAACAAAATATTTTTATACTATATATGTACGTGATGAGTTTTATACACTAACGAGACAGTCCACTTTGTTCTGCTCGAGTTCTTTATATAGCTTGCTGACAATGCAAAATTTCCAATCGAAAAGATACGATAGGTAGAATACGAATGGGAGAAAGAAACTCCTTAGAAAGGCAAAAGAAGAAACGACAGAGAGTCAGCATTTTCCACCTGAGAATACAGAAAAACGAAAAATAATTTTGGTTGTGAAAAGAATTTTTAAAATTTAAAAAATTAGTTCAACGGATGATTCTATAATCAACATTATCCATTCCATGATAATGTTCGTTACGCTTATTGTATGTTCACTTATGATCTATTTACCATATTTTTTATATGGAAATTTGTTAATTCGTTCTGGAGAAACAAAAGATCAAAATAAAAATTTGTATTATTTTTGCCCAACAACATGCTCGTTCCTTGTATTTATTATATTAAGGCAGAATCTATTTACCATATATTTTAAGGAAATTTGTTAATTCGTTCTGGGGGCACAAAACACGAAAATAACGAATTGCATATTCCATACTATCGTTATTTATATGTAATAACTATAATTTATACATATTGCATGGTTTCTGTGGTGAGCTCAATTCTGGACGCTCTCCTCTTTTATTTAGTTTAGTTTAGTTATATTACCGTCCCGTTTTGAAGCAACACTAGGGTTATTTTGGGACGGACTTCGTAATTTTGAACCGTGGTCAGATGACGAGGACGACACCTGAGTAGGCACCCCCTTCTCCAAACTTCCGCGTCACTCCGGGCGAGTGAAATATGGATTACACAATATCATCTTTACAATATTGAAAACACGTCAAGTTAAATAAACGTGCATAAAAATATTAAGCATAATATGGTATTTCAGTGACTACAGACGAAATTGACAAGAAGTTTTTTTACATGTAGATCATAATAAGACAGCAAAACCCAAAATTTATGAAAAAATATAAACATAAAAAATTATACAGGATACGAGTGATATTTTTAAAGAAACCGTCCTTAATTTTTAATAAGGGCTTTATTTATTCTTCCTAATTAGCTCAAGCAATCATCGAACTTCAGTTGTCAGAAACCATTCCGAGTCCATACTTGGATAATCTTGTTTGTTGAATGAATAATGTGAATCTAAAAAATTATTTTAAAATCAAAACTAAGATATAATCAAGTGAGCAATAGATAAATGTATGTATTCCAAATGCAGATTTTCATGCATCGTAATAACCAAATTACACAAAGATAAAGATCGTTTTCAGAAATGCAAACTAGGAAAGAACTAAAATTTCTTGAAAATTAATCTAACTTTTCTTGTTCCATGCACCTGTTGCATGAATCTCTACTTCTTATAATTTTATTTGGTTTCTTTTCTTCTGTTTATTTTTATAATTATTTTTACGATTTATTACATTTTATTTATTCTTCATTTTTGATTATTCTTATGTATATTTATTTATTTATTATGTTTGTTATTTGTATTTTATTGTATTTATATTGACATTTCTTTTCTGTGTTGTATAACTTATATTATATTGTATTATTCATATTGTTTTTCTTCCCTCAGATTTGTGATATGATTTACACCCTTTGGGTAAGCAGGGTCGGTGTAGGCAATAAAAACAACTAGGAAAGAAAACTGAAAGTAAATGAACGAAAAAAAACTTGATAATTCCACAGTTGAGTGCCGTACTAATTTTGGAATCCGTTGTGCACCTTGCAAGAGAAAAAAGGACATGATCTCATAGCACAACCTTAGATTACTTTCAGTTACAACTTTTATAACATATGCAATTATGTTTATGCAACTATGACATAAAGCGAATTTGTCCTATTAACTAAAACAACGGTTCTCAAATTTAGTTTTTGGAACCCTAATTCAATGTCAGTTCTGACAGCAAACCATTTGTAATGGTTTATGTTAAATTTAGCAATTCTTCCAATGAGATCTGGAATTTATGACATATGTAATTATGCTTATGCAACTGTGACATAAAGCGAATTGGCCCTATTAACTAAAACAATTGTTCTCAAATTTCAGATTTTGGAACACAAATTTCATATCGGCTCTGACAGCAAACCATTTGTAATGTTTTATGCCTAATTTAGAATTCTTACAGCGGATTTTGGAATTTTAAATAGATAATAACAGAATATATTTGGTATTATTAATCTGTATTTATTTACTTTTAAGGGTGACCTGCTATGTTAGTATCAATAGGATAATTCTTGCCACAAATTTAATATCTACATTTTAAAATAACTAGTTTGCCCTTGCCTCCTTCCCTAAAGAAGAGCGACAAATAGGGTGAGTATCTATACGCTAATGATTAGTTTAATAAAAAACAAAGTCCAAAAATCTAATATTTGTCTTTTTAAAAATACCCTTGTTAATTATTTCTGATTTAACTTAAATAAAGGTTGATTTTAAAAATTTATAAATGTGCAACATCCATGCATTGATTAAACTAAGTATCGGTATTTTTTAAATTATTTAATAAACTCGCTCATTTAAAAGAGTCATTTTTATGCAGAATATAATTACAAAAAACTTAAAAGATATGCTCCAATAAATATTTAAATAACAAAAAAACAGAGGGAAAAAAACCCACCACTTAAACCTGAATACTTAGACAAAAGAAGGAACTGTTGAATAAAGATAAAGGGGCAATAAGCGTAAACAAATTATTAAGTGAAGTACAAATCGATGAAAACACTTTCCTGTAAAAATAAGTAATTTTCACAACACATCTCTTAATTTAATCCATTATCTTCCCTGCCGGTAGTTTTCAGCTTGTATGATGTCTTAGATAAATCACCTTTATAAAAATAAATAGATTCTTTTTCGGTGAAGTAAAACAAGAGTATTTTATGAGAAACAAAAGGATAAAGAAGAAAAAAAAGTCGGGAAGAGTGTAATTTATTATACACTTCCATTGAACATTTCGTTCCATTTCTTCTACACGTCGCTTCAAATATCGTTTCACATTTCCTAACCCATTAGGTGCAACGTAACATGGGCGTCACAGAAACGCCATCGAAATTTATCATTCGCGGAGTAACTAAGGATAACAACCACTGAACACTATTTGCCTTGTTAGCAAATGACTTTTTTAGTGTAGTTTTAGTCTTGGTTTACTGAAATATTTATGTTCTTTTCCCTGAAAAGATAGTCTTGCGCTGCCCTCCCCCCCGTCTTCAGAATGGCACATAATGCATTGGTATAGATTCTTCTTGTTTTTATGGGATGAAATTCAAGTCTAATGTATGTGTTTGTGGGGAGCGTTTTTCTTCGCCGGTTTCAATTCATTATAATGGTAGTAAAGGGGGAGAGGGAGTGCTTGATATTCAAAATTCTGGGACGCCTACTATTCACTCAATGTTCTTTGGGAAAAAAACAATACGGTTTGTTTTTAAAAAATAACAAAAATTTGAACGTGAGATTAATCATTTGTCAGCGATATTTAATTCAAATGAATCGCTATATTTAAAGAAGGTATAGTCAAGTGTTGTTTGATGATTCTCAAATACATTTTTAGTTCGATGTCCTGACATAATACACTATCGTCACTTTTACCACTCTTACCACTCTACCGCTGTTACCAAAAGCCACTCTACGACAATTTGATGCAACAGCTGGAACCACTAGCGACATATGGCATTTTGGTTTTGACCTGCAAATCGAACTCTATCAGCTGATCACATACAGCAATTTGAGAATAGGTGTATCTTACCTGTACAACTGTTTTGCATCAATAAAATTTTTGTGAAAATTTGTCATACGACATTGTGTTATAACAGTTGCGATATAAATCTTACTCTCGCCGAGTAACTAAGGATGGAAACCTCTGAATACTATTTGACATGTTATTAGTAGTTTGTAGCGCAATTTTAACTTTGGTTTTCTGAAATATTGGTGCTCTTTCCCTGAAAAGACAGTTTTCCGCTTCCTTCCCTCCTCTTCTATAGCACAAAATACATCGGTATGGATTACTTCTGCTTTTACAGCATCAGATTCAAGTCTAATTTATGGGTTTTCATTAGCGTTTTCCTTCGTTGCTTTCAATTCATCATAATGGTTGTGAACGAGAATGAGCAGTTTACATTCAAATAATGAAAACAAATGTGTTTTGAAAAATGTGCTTTTATTAGTGTTCCAAAAAGTAGGAAATCATTTTTACCAAAAATATGGAAGTCGAATTAAAATCTTAAAAGCTTGAGGCACAGATAGAATTAAATTGAAATTTTAATCACTACATTGATTTTAACGTGCACTCGACCCCTATACACGGCGGATCTTCAGTGGAATCGTTATCGAACCTACCATTCGAAGAAGCAAGAATATTTCGTTTCACTTCTAAGAAAACGTCTATTCCTATCTGGCATGGAAATACTATATCTGGATTTATTGATTATAACATTAGCCGTTTCATATAACGCCGTCAATAGAACTTGACTATAATATATGAAAATTTTTACAGCCAGTTCAATAGCTTATAGAAGAGCATATTGGCATTTCCCTAGTGTGTGATGTCATATCAATACATTACTATGAAATTTCAATGTTCATTATTAACATTTTTCTATTTATTTACTAGTAATTTCTTTCAAAACTCACAAAATCTGTAAGTTTAATTTTCTTTGTTCAATTTGGTTAATGCAACGTTCCTTTTTCAAGCTATATAAGGACTCCTTTGACCCAGAATTCGTAATTTTGAACCGAATTCAGATACGAGGATGACATCTGAACCATCACGTCATCTTCAAATTTTCACGTCACACCAGCATGAGGTCGTTTGTCAGTCACGGATTTAAAACTCACTAAGACCGAAGGATCTCTGTTGATATTCTTGCTCAGACCATCTGGTCCCGACCAAAGTTTTAGTTTAATTTAGTTATATTAACGTCACGTTTTGAAGCAACACGAGGGTTATTTTGGGACGGACTTCGTAATTTTGAACCTTAGTTGGATGGCGAGGACGACACCTGAGCTTTCACCCCTCTCCAAACTTCCACACCACACGCGTGGGAGGACATTTCCCCCCATGTATGATTTAACGTGCAGAAGGCCCAATACACTGCGGATCTTCAGTGGAATAGGGTTTGGACCTTAAACCTTCCGGCTCCGAAGCCGACACCTTACCACTAGGTCACCGAATCCGGAGCCCGGTCGCGAGCGAATGTTTCTACTCCAGACAATCATATCTTGAAATTGTTTTGGATTTTATGAGTAAGAATCTTTAGGTAACCACTCTTTCCTTCAACTTTGGAAAACCGGATTCTCAAACTCGTGTAAGAGCTCTAAGAAATCACACGTTTATTTATGTAAAAAAATATATGAACGCTGCATTTATAATTTATTCATCCGCTCGCATGTCTGCGACTGTTATTTTTTCCTTTGAATGTATGCTATGGTGGCTGGTTTTCCATGAAGTCATCTTCAAAAATTTGAATAAGAAATATAATATTTTACATGAAATAAGTATCGCAAACTAAAGTCAATCAGGATAAGAAACCAGCGGCAGTCCTTGTGCATGATTATAGTACAAAAACTGAATTCAATTTTAAGTCTGATGTTACCGACCATGTAATGTCACTTGAAAACATGTTTTAATTCAATACTCAAACGCACGTTGCTTTTCTTCAGCTCTTGAAATGAAACTCTCATTCGTACTTTTTTAAACAGTTTATTTATCCTAACTTGATTCATATATGTAAAGAGGGAATTTCGTAAGCAATTTTTCACTTTCTTTTGGAGGGCCGTGGTGGTCTAATGGTAAGGTCTCGGCTCCGGGGCTGGAGGATTTCCAAGCTCTGTACCCGATTCCACCGAAGATCCGTCATGTATTGGGCCTCATACGTAGGGAGTAAACGTCCTCCCGCTGGTGTGGTGTGCAAATTCGGAGAGGGGGTACAAGTCAGGTGCCGTCTTCGTCATCTGACCAGGGTTCAAAATTATTAGGTCCGCCCAAAAAAGACCCTGTGTTGCTTCAAAACGGGACATTAATATAACTAAACTGAATTTACTTTTTCTGATGTTCCGGAACTTTGAAATTTTGAGTTCTTTTTTATTCGCTATGACTGTATACTATTTTAATATTTAAAGAACTGAATTAACAGTTAATGCATTAATTTAATTAAGTTTAGGTTTACTAAAACGACGCAACCAGGAAAGGAATTTGAGAAAAATTGATTAATGATTGAAAAATAATTTAATGATTTCATATCATTTGCAATAATGAATTATTAATTAAAGACTCAAAGGTAGAAAAAAATTTTAAGGAAAATTCTAACTGTCAGTACAATAACGAAAGTGTGTTTCTTTCTGATTGAGATTATTTTCCCTCTTAATTTAAAATGCTGTAAGCATTCCTTTTTGAACTTGTTTAGACTTAAGCGTGTTTAATCAAATTTTTGAACTACATAATGCATAGGGATATCTGTATACCGCATATTTATATACCATACTATTTTTCTATTGCAAAAGGTAACATTCAAAATTACTTTTCACCAAGCATTTTCCACTGCAAGTCTTTTTGTAAAATAACGCAATTTTTGCAATTGCAATAATTTTGTGTGTGGGGGGCAATTTCATTATTCAGATCTAATTCATCTCAACGTGATTTATAGCAAATGAGTTATAGAGCGTAATATTCATTTGTATAAGCAACGAATAAAATAAAATTATGACTGCAAACTGCGACAAAGTTAAAAACCATCTTAATTCAAAGCTTTAATTTAAAATTCCTAACTTTAATTTCACGCTTATTTAAAAGCGGAGAAACAATACTTCACAATTTTGTTTAGATAACGTAGAATTCGATTTGCAAATATCAGTGAAAAATGAAGAATAAAACGTTAATACATCTGGGAATTGTAAAATTAACTCCTTTAAAAATTCTTTTCCAAACACAAATGTGTTATTTTTAAAATAAACAATAAAAATCACCTCCTTTAATTCAAAGATTCCTCTTTGAGATTAAAGTATCAAAACTAATTTGGAAAACTACACTCTTCAAAAATTAGTCGTCTGTAAAGTAAATAAATACACAAGAATTTCCACGCTAGTGAATTCTAGAAAGAAGACTTAACCCAAACTAATCTTTACTAAACACACCGTTTCATACATTTTAAGAAAACAAAAACATTAACCTCAGCCATATGGAAAACTTTGTTTATGAGTATGATAATTAAAAAGACCGTCTGAAAACCAGCACTTAGTTGAGGGAATCCACTTAAGAGAAGTTTACCTAGAGCTATGACTTAATTAAACATTTTGTTTATTCACAGTTAAGTTGGAGGATTGCAATTTACTGCAACTTTAATGAAAACTTAGTGTTGCAGTTGGAGGAATCAAAATAATTGAAAAAGTTTTTAAATAAATCGAAATAGCTGTAATATCGAGAGTGGCAACATTATTTCAAATATCATTGAAAATTTGAAAAACGTCTGTAAGATATTTAATATATTTGTACTTTCTTCAGTCATTAAAATATTTGATATTAATAGAGAATGTACTTTGCCTATTTAGTTAATGTTGGAAAATCCAATCTTTAGCTTGGAAATATATATTTTCTTTCTAAATGAGTAAGAAATGCACAAGACTGTGTTTGGTTATTTCAGATTTTAAATCCTTATCTCAAAGAAATATGAAATTAGAGTTGTGACAAATGCTCGCGCCCCGCGCCAAGGACAAGGCGCCACTAGCAAGAACAGCGCCACGTGTGGTGTGAACTGTGGCGAAGTAGTCTGAGCTGAGATATGATCCACTGAATTTGTACCCAATCCGAGAGACTGAAACTATATTAATGATAACATGATCATCTAAATGTTTACCTCTTTTAAGTGTTATGTATTTGTGGTATGTTTTTGTGTAATTTGAATGTAATAAACTGAATCATTTTAAAAGAGTTAGCTGGTGACATAAAGATATATTTGTGGGAGACAGTATTCATAAGCTGTCTTTTGGTGATATACCGCATGCTTGGAAATGAATTTTTGAGATTACAAAGTTAATTTTCTCAATAATTCTAAAAACATACATTGCAACTGAATTGTTGATTGCAGAAAGCACAGGAGTCAATAATATCTAAATGCTGGGAGCTTTGAGAAAACTGATTAATTTTTTAAAAACAATGATTATTTTTTTTACTTGGTAGATTTTATATATCTCTAACGTAGCTTTACTTAGATCTTGTCATATCATCACACAGTATGTTAATATCCCTTTAGAATGTGTGAACAGCATAAAAGCTTTTTTGAAAGGAAAAAATGACTCATGACGTTTTTGCATTCAACGATTCAGTCGTTTTTAAAGTTTTCTGGATAACGAGATAATTTACTCTAGTGACTCAATTCTTGGGAAATTTAATCATGTGTTATCAACTGTATTAGCTGTCGAATTATTTTATTATTACATTTAATAATGTCATAGAATATCCTTGAAGTCAAATATACTCATACTTTTCAAAAAATGTGGATAATTACTTTAAAGAACAGTTTAGGGTTAATTAGGTGTCCTTGTAAAAAGAATGAACAGTTATGCACTGATTTGGTGCACTCACTTCTGAGATGAATCACTGAGATTTATAGTCCGATGTGACAGAAAACAACAGTTGAGCTGCCCAGTTACCCAACAATATATCATAAGATGCCAACATCATATAATTAAGCGTAGTGGTCGGAATAACATCGTGCTAAAGTACCATAATTTTTCTTAAGATGAATTTCTGTTGTTTATAGAAGGCACAATGAATCAGCAATAATTCACCCTAATATTTTTGTTGCGCAAAAAATTGAATCCGCAAAGGAAATCCTTCTTTTCAGCATTTTATTTATGATTCAATTTCAAATGCCGATTGTCTTTACATTTTATAGATTCATTCATATCAATTATTTTCATCTTATTTAATAAAATATTTAAAAAACAAAAACCTGTTGTCTGAAATAAACTTGAATAAAAGAAGTGTTTCCTAAAGTGTAGGAAATGTATAAGCTGCAGTAATTCATTTTGAAGTTTTTCATAATAAAAGCGGAACTGGTTTTAAATGTTCCGTTCTTCGTATCAATGTCTTCAAGGCGTCTTTTTGAATAGGAACGCCAACTCCGGAGTTTATCGCCAGATGGCACTGTAAACTGTCTCATCGCGTAGCATATAACCGTTTTACTACACCTAAACAAAACTTTCATGACTATAGCTGCCGTCGTCCTGAAGTTAATTTTAGCCAAACACCCTCTCCGAAGCCTCAGCCATGCGGTTAAACTTTAAGACTGGCCGCCACGACAGCAAATCGGACACTGTTCTGAAGTTAAGGGGTGGCTCTTGAATTTCGACAATGACACGAATGTAATGACGTCACAGGAAGGAATCGGATTGTAGAAAGCATATTACGTCAACTCCTGCGAGGAAGGTCACCACCAACCAATGAAATTGGAACAATGCATTCTGGGATCGTCCGAGAAACTCTTGCTGTCAAATCTCGCTAGCAAAAAACCTGTTTGAACTGATCAGAGAAAAATTAATTTAAAAAACGGAATAAGATATTTTAACCGTTCTTGTTTTGAATCCGACAGAAACGTTCCAGTTATAAGCTGAAAAAAATTAGAGTTATTAGAACGTCAGATGCAAGAATTTGAAAAAATCCTTATCAAAAATTACCATAAAAGTGACTATTATTTATAAATTTCTCAAAATTCAGTAAATTACTTTAGAAATTCAAAATAAACTTCATTAGAACTAAAATTGTTTTTTCTATTCGATGGTGCATTAATTGTTTTTCAACTATCATTAGAAAAGATACTACAGTCGAAACGTCCCGAAAATGACCCAACACAACACAAAACATTAAATAAAAAGTTTCTAGATTGAATTTTAAAATTCCGCCTTCGAGGTGCATTTAGTCACCATTAAGATTACCTGTGTACCAAATTCAAGGCTGTAAGTGAGATAGATTCGTCTGGACATTGCACGCACGCACACACACACAAACATTGCCTTTTATAAATATAGATACAGTTGGAAACAAATTATTTCAAACTGGTTGTAGATATCGAAATTTTTAGTTCCTTTCATTAAGGACTTTTAGAAAATCTTCAGAAACTTACTGAAAATCTCGAAAGTATATTTACATTTTATCTTGTAATTTAAAGTTGTTAAAAGGAACCATTTATCTTAAAGTAATAAGTATCGCTTAAGGCTAATAGAGGAAACTGCGAGGGAGAAAGTTGTTTCCATCATTAGCTTCCCACGTGAGGCCACTGCAAATGTGATCTCACATTATTTCAGAGTTTCCTTACTGAATTCTTAAACGTTTCTACCTACAAATCCAAGCTACTGTTTATTCATGTTTAACAAGCCAGGGGATTTAAATGTTCTTCTTATTACGTTTAGGCAGAATTCGCAGCAAATAACTGTAATAATGCTTTATATTGTATAAACACTCAAACCTGTATTTCTGCGGCCCTTTTTAGGGCGATTTATTTCGCGATATGGGAAAAAAATTCTAACAAATTTTATAATACGAATAAAAAAAGAAATTTAAAGATTATTTTGCCATAATGTTGTCTAATTGCCCAAATTATTTCATGAATGTCTGGCTGCCGCGACTTATAAAAGAAGCTAGTCAAACAAATGTCGTTAGAAAAACAGATTGCCAGTTACATTATAACAAAAAAAATTTTAACTCTGAAAGATCGCAAGGTAGAATCTTCAAGTGATGAAAGTGATTTTGAACTTGTTTATCGCATGAAAATCTGTGTTCTTAAACACAAAGAATACTGGTAATACCGGCATAATTGTACTACATTTTGAATGTAAATACATATGTATAAAACAGTTGCTACTAACAAAAATTACGGATATATATATAAATGTGTATTAATAATTGTATGTGCATTTTAAAAATTTTATATGTGTAAATTAAGTAAATAATGTATTTAAGAAGTGTTTAAATTCATTTGTTTATCTTCTTTGAAAAAGCAATTTCTAGCTACGTCGTGAGGTTTTGAGTTATTTTTTATGTTAGACTTTTTTATGCTTTTCTTATTTACCACTTTTTTTGTAAATGTATTACAAAAAATACTTTTTACAGCTAATCGTAAAATTTTGGAATGATTTTTGTCCGGTTTCTTCATGTGGCCTCTATCTACGGCACAAAAACAGGTTTGTGTGCATACCATATCCATCCATTAGCTTCATAAATGTGAACTCGTTTAATTTACACTTAATGTTGTATCTTACTGCAAAATATCGCAGCTAAAAATTATGCGCGAAAATTTTGACAATATGGTAATACTTTGCAAGTCTACAATGGTTCTGAGACAAGGTGGCCAGGTGTCGAGTCTTGGAATCGATCGGTTCGAGGGTTAAAGACACGATTTCACCGACTTCCTTCGAGTGTTTTCATCCAATTAACATGAGGATGTTCGATGCACAATAGCATACTTAACTTTCATGTGTCATGGGTACTTTAGTTAAGTTAACGAACCGTTTTTGAAACATCACAAGGACTAATTTCGGGAGCCTCGCAATTTTGAACCGTTGTCTTATAACGAAAACGAGCCCTTTTCACTATCCTTTCTCCGAATGTTTACGCCACACCAATGGGAGGACGTTTGATCCTGGACAGATTTAGAGTGCAACTGGTCCGTATACACGATAAATCTTCTACGGAATCGAGTCCGGGACCCACGACTCTCCTGCAGTCTGGTAACCGAGACACTGCCACGAGACCACCGCAGTTCTGAATTCATCCTGGAAGTCTGGAGAGTTGGGTGCAGGCGAAAAAGTTGACCTCGCCATCTGATCAAGGTTGAAAATTACAAGTGATGCTCCGAAACAGTACTATTAAAGCTTCCAAACGATACGCTTACCGAACAATTTAAATCATTTGATGGTTAATGTTCATGGATTTAAATTAGATTATAAAATCCAATGTTAAGTTTTACTTTCCATATAATAATCAAATGCTTTCTAATATTGAGTGACCGCAAAATTTAAGAAAATAATATATTAAAAAATACAATGATTATATTTCCATTAGACTCAATGCTTTTATCAGTTTTCCTATTATGTTTTTCTTATGCTTTATGGTCGACTGGAGCTTAACAGATGAGTAAGGTGTTAAAAGAATACTTAACATCACTTTAAATTACGTCTTTGATGTTAATTATATAATTTTTGAGCATCAAAAGGATGAAAGGAGCCGTTCACAAAGACTTGGCTTTGGAAATAGATAATAGCGGGTTATCCATATAAATGGCAGCTTCCGCTAAAATTCTCCATTAATGTACGTGTCTGAAGCACTGCAAAGCCTGTCGTAGAGCTTATGGGTGAGTGTATTAAACGCAGTGCTGACCTGAGTGTGCTATCGTCGTCTGCCATGTTTCAAAGTTGAGAAATCGGTTACCAATAACCAATACTTATACAAAATAGGTCTTAATCACTAAATAGACCTTTGAATTTCAAATATTTCTGCACAAATATTATTTCAGAAATGAAAAACATGGGAATTCGTTCGTAGAAATGCAAGCCACTTCCTCATTTAAATTTGATTTATTGAAAAGAAGAACGCAAGCATTTCCACTATTGATATGTAAATGTGTGTAAGATCTTTGAGACATCCCTATTAGCAAAAAATGCTGTACCATATTGTCACGATATTGTGCGGCATTCAGAATATCGAACAAAATCGTAGGGATAATGTATAATATCCTGTGATTATAGTGGTTGCATATATATAAATGCAACTAAGCGCTAGAACATTAACTTACATTCTGAATAGAAAAGAAATCAAGATTTTCCAAACGAATTCGTTTTTATTAATTAAAGAACTATTAACGAATTAGACTAACTTTAACTTTATATAGTAAGCTTACTTCGAAGTCAATCAAGCAAGCACTTTTTTATTATTTCGCCAAAGCGTGTATAAGAAAAAACTTTCAAATCCGTAATAAAAGAATTAGCCAATATTTTGCCTATATACTTATGAAGGTTGGAAATTTAATACAGGAAACCATATAAATATAGCCTATACAGAATTGATATTAACTTGAAACGTTTTTAGTCCTTCGATGTAGTCACCAGCGATGTGAAAGTCGTAGAAAACTTAAATCAGTACCAGTCCCATGGATTGTTCGGATGAATCGGTCTGGGGTTGTAAGAATCTTTAGAACAATGACCCATGACTAGCAACTAGTGAACTAACCTTTAGTTACTGAGTTTTTTTCTTTTTTGCCGTCAGGGATTGGAAGTTGCAGTACCCGAATTTAAGCCGTTTTAATTTTGATTTGATTCCTATGAAGAAACCACTTCGAAGCTTTCATTACTGAGCTATTCCAGAGAAGCGACAGATCGCTCCATCCGAAAAAATTACAGAAATGGCACTCGTTTAGGTATTCTACGATTTCCACATCGCTAGAAATAAATTGTGCACAATGCTGGTGACTAAATATAAGGACTGTAAACTTTTCAATTAGTGCCAATGTTGTATCGGCTGTAATTATATGGTTGCCACTATTTAATTTCCAGCACTCATAGATCTATATGATGAAGCAAATTGAAAATCTAAACTAATAAAACTTGAATTGCTCTGAAAACTTGGTTGCATATGTCTTATCACAATCTTCAGGAAATATTTTGTTCAATACATTGCTGCTCTAAACATATGCTTTTAAAAACACTAAATTATATTTTTATTTAAAAGAAATGGAGATTAAAAATTAATTACATCGCTTGGAGAAATACTATTCTAAATTTTCTTAACACCAGTTAATTTTTAAAGTATAGGGCGTCCGAGAATTATGGGACACATTTCAAAAATTAATATAAAAAACCCTAATGATGTTACAACTACGGTTTTTTTTAAATGAGAGAGCATTTCAAAAAGATTTTTTTCTCAGATACGAAAAGGTGGTCTAGGTGGCTGTAAAAAATCTGCCATTTTTAGAGCAAATATTTGCAAAAATAGTAAAGCTAGAAGAAAAATAAAATCATGTATTTGTAGGTAATGTTACACTGCTTAATTTGTTAATTCACATGTAGTGTGAAAACTGAATATTTTTTGTGAGATTCAAGAAAAACTAAAAAAGGAAACCAGAAAACGCGCATCGGCTTCTGCCGATCGGTAACCATTGCATACGGAAATCCCGCTCTGTAGAAAATTTATAACCCCGTAATGCCGCGTTACCTATCTGAGAAAAAATTATTTACTCTCTCATTTAAAAAAAAGTAGTTGTAACATTATTAGGATTTTTTAAATTAATTTTTGAAAAGTATCCCACTATTCTCGGACACCCTGTATTTGTCTTACGAAGTTATGCACAGATTCTTTCTATTTAGGCTTTAAAGGTGCTAGCACAATTAATCTTATTTTAGGTGAATTGAAAAACGCAATGAGATCACATTCGTTGTCGTCTTTAGTAAAAAGGTAGAGTTCGAATATTGTTTTTCTCGCGCCTTGAAATCGTAATAGGAAAATGAAGAGAAGTTGCTGAATTGCCTCCTGGCAATGACATCCTATTCGCAGGTATGAACATCTAGGTAATGGCTTGATTGTTTGTGATCCACAGCACAATTGCCTGCGAGAGATGCGAAATTAGTGTTCGGATTGTAACTTCCGTTTCTCATATTGCTGGCAAATTCCTGTACCTGAATTTCGGTCGAAACTAATCTTTGCTGTTGAAATACTCCATGAGCCTAGCATTATGCTTACACCTGAAATGTACCGAATGTTTTCCAGAATGATAATTCTGTAATTAGAAAGTCTGTGAGATTTCAAGTGCGGGCAAATTTTTCCAAGATAAATTGGAAATATTTACGCCATTAAAAAGAAAGTTTTAAAACGTAGAATGTATTCTATTATCGCTTGATTGCCGTTTCATTCTTGATCCCAAAGATTTTATTTCTGATTCAGTAAAATGGGTTTACTTTAAATTACACAAAAGAAAACGACGTTGAAAATTTAAAAAATATTTTACATTTTAAAGACTCTTAAGATTTTTAATGTTAATCGTTTTAGAATTTTTTGAAATTTAACCGTTTTCGTTAAATTCACGTTGGCATATTCAATTTTCTAGAAATAGTATGTATGCAATAAAGCATATGTTTTTCTAGAAGGCAACGAGTTTCTGTCTTTAAAAAATCAAAGAGAATTTCTTACTAAGAAGCAACTGGCTATAAGATCGCATTTCCTAATAATAAGATTATTTCAGAACTTCAATGTCAAACACTCCTCACAGTTAACAAATTTATAACCAATTCTTACAGAGAATAAATGCATATGTATTTGTATTAACTTTGGATTATCTCGTTTTAAAAATTATAATAAATCGTGCAGTAAAATACATTAACAGCAAGTGTTTGTAATAGCAAGTAACAATACTTTATATAAAATGAATAGTCTTTTGTATGATCAATTTTGGACTTATAGAGTACGAAGTTAAGCTTTTAAGGAGCTGGATATATTTTCAAGTCACTTTTATGTTTTGAATTAGCAGTTGAACTTAAATTTAAAAAAATAAAAACTGTTCGATATACCAATGCTTTTAACTTGTGGTTAGTGTATTTAATTCAAATTTTCCATCATTTACTCTAATAATTTATCATATTGGCACTATGGACGAGATTAGCTCAACTAAACAAAATCAACGTCCCACTTTGAAGCTATACGCGGGCTGTTTTGGGATGGACCTCGTAATTTTGATCAACGATCGGATGACTGTTTGATTGACAAGAAGGGCACTAAATAAGTGTTAAATTTCATAGTGTACCAAATGCTGTTGCTCCGAACTGATGTCAGGCGCACACGCATCAACAATAGAAACAGCAACAGCCTTTGATATGAATTCATACACGACGCGGTGAACACATATCCAAATTCCCTAGAATAAAACTTTCTTAATGTTTAGTTGATCATCAAAATTCATACCTCTTTTAAGTGTTCTGTGTCCTGGTTAGGATAAAGTCTAATATTGATGTAATAAATTTAATTATTTAAAAAGATATAGCTAGTGTCATAATAGTCAGTAATCTTAAGATCCTTCAATATAGATGCAAAACTCACAATTTTGTTGTTGAATGTAGATTTTTCACATCTGTAATTCTATAAAATATTAAATGAACTCATATAAGTTATTGTAACAAATATCGTCCTGTGGGTGTACGTGAAAACAGTTCAACAAGCTGGTAACGGAGAAACGACGCTTTATTCACGAATACTCCAGAAAAAAACACAGGAAAAACACAGCACTTGCACAAATTGGCAGCACAAACAGACAGCAAATCACGGATAAGAACAGAAATAGCACGAACAAAAAAGCTCTCAGTATCTAATAGCTGATCAACTCGCGATGCGAACAAGACTCCAAAGAGATTCTTCGAACTCCGAAGACGTTCAAAGACGATTGTCTCCTCTCAGCAACCCCCGGCTTTTTATACGTTTCCTGACAGGATGTGACGTCACATAGAATCATCTTGTAAATTCTGTATATCTCCGACCCTAATAGAGATATCGAGAAAATTCCAGCATTTTGGGGGACTTTTATTTTTTCGCCAGAGTCGTCAAATCTGTCGCCAAGTTTGTCACCAAGGTAAGGGGTCGTTAACCTCCATCCCCCAACAGGTTGTAAGAACCTCTGTAAATGTCTCTTTCCAACCATAAGACTAACATTGCGGGAAAGAGACATTACATGTTCGTAACATTATATATACAAATTTCTCGAATATCACAATGTAAAGGCTCAAAAAATTCTAGTGCAAAATTTATATGTTTCTATGCAAAACTGGATGATTATTTACAAAGTAGTGCGTAATACGCTGTCCCCAATGCTTCTTACGACGTAGAAAACAGAGCGGAACTTAGTGAAGGAATTAGCAATACGAGCTGAACTGCTATCACATTGCATAACTGAAGAAAATCCACCTACCAGTCAGCGAATCCGGAAGCATAACAACCGTTGCTAGGATTCATAACTGGTATATCAGGTTTAAAAATGATATTCGTTTTGTGAACACACTTCTACAGCTTTTGATCCACAATCACTTCGGTTCTGACCTTATCATTTCTCAACCAATAAACTTACTTCAATGGCTGTTGTACATAACATAATATTCAAGAATTTATTTAACTTTATTTTCATATATATAAGTATAATTTCGGTCTTATTCTTCCCCAGACATGAAAAGGCGCTTGTTTCTTTTTCGTGCTTGTTCGTGGAATTCTTTCATTAAAAACACAGAAATAATTTTCTATTCTTTCATTAAAAACACAGAAATAATCGTTAATCTCTGGAATGTTCTTTAAAAGTAACGACATGCTTTTGCTTCGTTGAAAGATGCAAAAATGAATAGTCAGACACAATTAGCTTTCTAGTGAATTCCATAAAAAATTTATACTACGTTTATTAGCTGGATGATTAATGAAATCAAGTCAACAAGTTGAGTACAATTAAGTAAAACCTTCATTGCCTGAAAGAAAATGAAAAAAAGGAGCAAACATTCCATGGCTTGAACACAAGGAATTTATATGCAATATAAAAAAAAATCTTTTAAAGCTTCAGTTACATTAATGAACAATAAAGAACTTTTCTTGAAAGCGTATTTTTCATTACGTATCCCATAGTAAAATAGTTCAACTGAGTCAAATTTCTGCATGCAGTTTGTCAGGTATTGTTCAAAATAATTAGCACGTCTTGTTAGTTATTACTCACAGTGGTATAGCTACAGATTAAAGCTTACCAGCCTATATCTTTGGACTTTTAGGAATGCTTATTTTCAGTAATAAGCGCAGGTTTTCTCCCTCGATATTTTGTTTTTATCTTTCATCTTTCGTTTTCATTTATTGTTCTTTTATTCCAGATTTTATTGTATTACGAGACATTTTCAAAGTCTTATTGAATGGATCTTTTAAAATTATATAGTAAAAAAGGCAACACTTTAAGAAAAGCCAAATATGTCTGCATTCCATCATAAAAAAAAAGTCTTTTTAATGTATTTCTAGATAATTTTATATTTAAAGATTTTCTGGTAATTCATTTTAAACAACCCAAATTATAGCTAATCTATTAATATTACACGAACATTAAAGATAAGATAGCGAAAGTACCCAGAATTTTCCTTGAAAATTTCAAAATCCTAGTTTGTTTCTTGGAACAAATACATTAACGATCTTTACGAACTGAAACGAAAGAATCTTGTAACGCATCAAAATATTTTATTTTCTAATTCAGGACAGTTGTTCTTTGTTATCAAGATATATGTATTCTATAATGATTGCCATTTGGAAAGGGTTTACATCACCTATAAATAAAATTCAATAATTATTCGATGACTTATTAATTTCTTCTTAATAATTTCAAATCTAATTTTTATTTTCGTCTTTTATTAGAGTAACTACTTCTGAAAATTCATTGCGCTATGTGTTCTTATTAATGACTCATTGTAAAATTATCACATTATTCGATTATTTGAAAGAGGAAATAAAGATTTATAACTTCTGAACATCACGAAGAAAACGTTTACTCTTATATTTAAAAGACTTACAGCGTAGAATATTCAAGCCTTTTGAAAATGAAAGCGAATAAAGCCAGTCTCACTGGCAGACATCCTCAAATCCATGATAATTTCGAATCTAATTTTTAGTTTCGTCTTTCATTAAAATAACTGCCTCTGCAAATACATCGAGTTATCTACTCCTATCAATGACTTATTATGCAATTATCGCATTATTCGATTATTTGAAAGGGTAAATAAAGATTTATAACTTCTTAACATCATGAAAAAAACGCTTACTCTTATATTTAAAAGACTTACAGCGTAGAATATTCAAACCTTTTGAAAATGAAAGCGAATAAAGTGAGTCTCATTGGCAGACATCCTCGAAATTCTCTGAAAATAAATAACCGATATGGAGTAATCTAAGAAAGTTCCATGAAAGGACAAAGAAATTAGTCTTTCGAAAGTAAGTTTTCCAATAAAATATCCTCGAATAACATATGTCAGGTGTTTTCTTTATCTAGTGACGCATTTCAACGTTGGGAAAGAACCAGATGGCACCTAAACCTCTCACGCAGGTGAAATCTTTCCACAAATGGAAAGGCGGAGGATAAATTTTGCTGTCCATTTTGCACATCCGGTTGAAATTGGATGAATACCCAGTCCAACTTCCTCAGCTGCTAAAACAATACGATTCATACAAAAATATGAAAGACTATTGAGTTATGGGATTTCCAACGCTTTATTTTGTCCAAAGAGAGATGGATTAGAATTTTATTTATTACTCAACAAAAAAGAAGGGAATATTCGTCTTTTCTCACGAATAGTGGGAACTTTTTCACACGCAGTGTGTATCCCAGATATGCAACAAAGAGATATAATAATATAGAAATATCCAATACAACACTGAGTTTTCGATTTGGTGATCTCATTTTCCTATTCGTCCAATGTTCTGTTCCTTTCAATTCTCAAAGCGCTTTAAATGTCACAATGTGGGTAATCAATATTCACATAGCCTTTTAATTTCTCTCTTTCTGAAGGCGTTCGCTAATCGCTTTCCATTATCAGTTCTTAATTGAAAATATTGGTCTTTAAGCCAGTTTCCGTTTTGAGAATCCGGGCTTTGGGATTCACTTTTGGGAATAAATGAAATATTATAATAATTATAGACTCGCACTTTTAGAGTTTCAGACGTATAATGCTGATTTTAAGACCAATTATTTTGCGCTGAAAGATGGTGCATAATATTTCATTTCGTCTCTATCCATTTCATGCTTTTTATATAAATAATAGGAACTTAAAAATAATCCCCAGATTTTTATTTTACGAATCTTTCTGGGAGTAGAAATACATATGAAAAAGGGAAAAATGTGATATAAAACATTTAATAATTCTATCTCTATATTTATATGAACAAAATATTAGGAAGTATATTAATTATAAATAAGCATATACGATTGTAACAAACGTCCTTTTTAGATTTAAATATGATTAGTTATAGTTAGTTCCCTACTATTTTAATTTATCCTCGTTCATTACATTTCCTAACAAAATATGAAACAAAATGCCTTAGTAGTGTATAAAGGCAGAAAGATGATTATATAAAGACAAAAACTGAAAATATATAAAAATACGAAAACAAATTATAGAAATATAATGAACATAAAAGAGCAAACACAAAGAAAAATAAACTTCTTTTTGTTTTGCTCGTAAGCCACACTCAAAGAGAAAAAGCATAATAATGACAATAAACACAAAAATGTGATATATTGAAAAACGAGAAAGAAAAAAAATCTTGGAAAGAATATCACGGAATATTTCTCATCAGGGAGGAAAATATCCCATAATATTCAAAATACTGTGCCATTTCTGCGTAAATGACGAACAATAACCCGTTCAATAAGGAGAAATGTGATAAAGGCATTTATTTAACGTTTTAATATATAACAAGAATTAAAAATATGCAAAAATGTGTAAAAAAATGGAAAAGCCAATATTTTTTAGATCATGATTAACTTTCGAACAAAAAACATCATTTTTAAGCGATTCTCTTTGGAACATTTCCTCTAATGAAGACTTCAAAGTGTTTTAATTGCTATTTTATCATCCTTAATATCTTTTTCCAGTTTTAAGTAATATATTTACAAAATAAATTAATTAACTTTTAATTTTTGGATGACAATTGAATGTTTTATGTTGATTGTATTATAGCAACGCTATCAGTAAACAACATTTAGCACATTCCATACAAAATCTATATAAATATCGTTCTTAGCCGGTTATCTCGAATGAATCAGAAACATATCGTTTGTTTCTAACAAAAATATTCAAAACTAACAAATGAAAAGATCAACTTATAAAAATAGTTTTTATCATAATATCTTTCAAAATTATTTCCGAGTTTAACTATTTTTTGTCTTCTTTTCTTTAGGAATTGTTGAATGGATATGAAAACATCACCTTTATTAAGGATCGCAAAAAAGAAGAAAAAAAAAACATATTGTCTAGTTCTAGTGCCGATGATACATAGATGAAAGGAAGACATTTCATTGGCTGTGTTAATGCCGGTTGTTACATGGGGCTTGAGAAAATTAAGAATAAAAATAAAATTAAGCAAACAAGCACTGTCAACATATAGGCACATGAAACTCTGAACATTATTTACACTGAGAAAAGAACATTAAGTTCTGTTTTAAAAAAATATGACAATTTTAAAATGAAAAAAGAAAAAAGTAAGAATATATATAAGATTACATAATCATTTAAGGAAATTTCATAAAAATGTATGCGATTATTTCTTCAGTAGATCCTGATGTTGCTTGTTTACGAAAACAAAATGGATCATGGAGTATATATGTGACTTTGTCTTACAGACAGAATAAGCTCCAATAAATTCATTATCACTATCGATGTCGCGAGAGCTGAACTTAATACGATTAATGGCACCTGTAGGCGAGTAATATTGAAGATAGCCTAGATGACATACTTGGTAGAGTTTCACATACTTTCCTTTGAATTAGCCCCTTTCTATGAGGCGAGCGATTTATTCCAATGTGAGGAAAGTTTCTTCTTCCTGGAACCCCAATAATAGATTATTGTGACACAAGTGAATCACTGCCATTCATAACAAAAATGAGAAGACCTGTCGTAATTTAGTACTCGCTTTCTTGATCCTTTTATAGAACAAGATCTCATCGACTGTCCCATAATCTATTGAATGCTTTATTGCTATCTATCATACCACCTCATACAATGCGCACATTGAGAGATTATTTAAACAGAAAGGAATCGATTTCCATAGAAATTCTTTTTATCTACGTCTTTTATTCTTCGGATTTTAATTCTCAGTGTGGGTTTGTAAATTTGTGATTTGAAATATTATTCGTAATCTTTCAGCCCATTCAGTCGTATATTTGAAACTATTATCGTAGATTCATACTTTCTTATATACGGAGTATTGTAATCATAAAACCAATTCGACTTCGAGATTTTGAAGAATATCTTCTCCCAGAGTCCGAAAAAAACATTTTTTGTTAAAATTATGGCTGCCTGATTTTCTGCCTGATTTCTCTGCAAACATAAATCAGAAACGGGACGAAATAGACGAATAAAATTTAATATATGGACTTAACATTAAAATTGTAGATCTTTATCAAATTTTTGAGGAATCCAACAAATGAGACTCTGTCCGTGTGCATGTGAAAAGGATAAAGCGAAAAAGCAACTAAATAGAATGATGAAATTCGGCACATGGTTCTATAGAAAGAATTGTAGGTCTTTGTCAAACTTTAGAACAAATCCGTCAATAGGTTGACTGTCAGTCGGTCTGCTTATATGTGTGTTAATGAAAGCGTAAAAGCCAAATCAAAGAATTTTAGTTGGAATTTTGCACCAAAATTGTTGATCCGTGTCAAATTTTGGAGCCGAATAGTGAACGGGAAGAAATCCAAAATGCATTCTCGGTTCTCTTCACTATACTACCAAGTCGAACACAAAACGAGCCGATACAGATTACTATCATAGTAAATGCATTATATAAATTGTTTATAAAAGTTGAAGTAAAATATATAAAGCATAATATTTACTGCACAATTAAAGAGAATCTTCTCTTTAACGACTATATGGTCCTAAGGGGGACATTCATGACTGAGTTATTTTTACGCATTATTTTGAAAAACACTTTTGAGCCAAACCTCGTAATTATGTCGAATGGCAAGAACGACATCTGCGTAGGCCCTATACTCCCCAAACTTCCGCGTCGCACTAAAAAGGGGGCATTTCCCCAACGGCAGATTTAACGTGCACCAAATCCTCATACGATGAAGGCCTTCGAGTATTGGATCCAGGAAACATCCCTCCCTTTACCCGAATATCACTAGCTTGCCCTGGTCAATTCGCCATATCGCTATGACAAAAATTCTAATTTTACAATATAATTATTTTTACACTTATATTTAAATAACCTGACTTGCTTCATGTCTGTACATTTGTAATCAATTTTTCACTCACTTCCTGGTGTATTGAAATTTCATACTGTTGCGTGTTCCTACTGGCAATGCAAAATTTGAATATTTTACTTTAATCTCAAAATGCTTCAGTTTAACTATCTAATGATCTGTTGGCTTAACGTAATGTTTTGAATCTAAGCAAAGGCAACCTGAGACGGATATGGTTATTTTCATACGCGTTTAGATAAGAAAAGTCGTCTCTAACAGCCTTTAAAGTAGTTTAAAGCAATTCTCCAAGCCTGCCTTAGATACCTTGACCAGCGAGGTCAGACTGAACTTACACCAGCCTCACATACACATGGCACCTTCGATTCGAACAGGGGTTCCTCGAAGACGGGACTCACTCCCCAAACCATCATATACACAAAAGTCAGTTAATGTTGATATATATGACAGAAAAGGTAAATTACAAAATTATTTTTATATAAAGCGATTTAAAATTTAGTATTTGACAGCGTTTTAAAATTGTGTTTATATTACACACAAACTAAAACTATCTTGAATGATAGAGCTTCTTAACAGCACAATTTCTTTACATCTTTATAGCGATAAAATGTATTCTGAACACGTATGCTCTAAGAATTTTTCTTAACTCTACTCGACACTCATCTCGCATTTTGACGTGAAATTAGTCTTCCTGCCTTAAGTGTGTAACATTTTAAGACACCAAGTAATTATAAGAAAGATCCTCCCCATCCATCTTGGAAGAGGATAAGACAATTTAGAAAATTTCCATGTTTTCGCTAGAAGAATTTTAGCTCCAGTAAAATGAAATATAAGAGTATAAAGACTAGTTTTATATTTAAGCTCTATTAAAATGAAATATAAGAGTATAAAGGCAAGTTTAATGTTCATAAAAGTAATCTCGTCAACCTCGACGTCTATGATAATGTGTTTCCGTATATATAAAGTCGCAATGTTCGTATAATAAAAAAAATTCCTACTCAGCAGAGAAATATTCTAAGTTTTCCCTCCATTAGCAATGGCTACTTCTAGTAAGCTAAGGTAATTATATTGTCTCTGTCTTGATCCACTAATAGTTAAGGTTGAAAGCTAAGATAAAAATACTCCAAATATAGCTTACGCATCGCTTTTGTCTTTATATGAGTATAAATAAATCTTATGTATAATACAAAAATTGTCTTTAAAAGAAGCACGGGATTTTGAAATCTTTAACTAAACATTTTATCCTTTGTTGCCAGACAGATTTTTCCACATATAAAGGATATTATTTTAAATCTTTCTAGTATAATAGGAGTTCTTAGAACACTTTCCATTAGCATGTATTTTTCTGTATTTAATCTATTTTTATGCACATTTTTCATACTGTATTTTTAACTAATTTCAATTTTTTTATGAATATGGGATTTCTTCCTCCTTTGTTTTCGTTCTGAGACGTCACTGGTTTTTAGGTATTCGTATCATTTGAAGGGGGAATCACAAAACCAAGGGATCCAATTCAATATTCACCCGAAAGAAAGCTCACAGATTGGCCTTTCCTTTTTTTTACAAATTCTTCAAAATCTGATTTTACTTGATTTATAACTTTTTTATTGTGCAAACAGAGTTGCTGCATCAGCGCACTCATTTAGCTAGTGTGATTTCCGCTTTATTAATTATTTATTTCTATTTTTCCTTCACAATACTTTTTATCTGGGGTTTAAAAAATACTTAGTATTTATTAATGACTTTCGCGTATCAACCGTTCAGTTTTACATCCCTTTTTGTACTTCTTTGTCTCTTTGTTTTTTCTTAAATGTTTTTCCTACTTACAATTTGTTATGCGTTATGTGCCATCTCTCAATAAATTTATTACACACTCACTTCCTTGTGTGCTCGACTATTAAAATTTATACACTTGCGTGCTTTCGATTAATATACGTACATCATTTTAACATTTTCAGTGCTTATTTATCAGCTAATCGATTAATTTAATCGAATCCATACGAACCGCGCCACCTCAAAAAATTGGTTTCACGAAAAGTAGAAAATAATTAACTGAGAATTAGAAAATAATTAAATTAGAAATTTTACTTTTCGATTTACTAAGTGTTTTTTCTTTAAAAATGTATATATTTTTAAAAACTGCTTTTGTTCAATTTATTGCCTTATATTTCCGTATTTGTATTTTTATACTTCTTTTCAATTTGTTCTTTGTATTTATATGTGCGCGCTCGTGTGTGTGTGTGAATTTCACATAGAATTCGATCAAAATATATGCATTATCTTTACAGCGATTGACCTGAATTCAATGATGCAAGCCCATATTTGGCTTCAGACAAATAATTCAAATGGATTCAATTGTTTCTAACCTAAGTATTATTTCTTGGTAAGTTTCTTTTTTAGTTATTTTTATTCTTAATTAAATTATAGAACTCACAGTTTATAATTAAATAAAAATTATATTTTTTCTTAGCTTAAAAAACGATTGATTTAATCTAGTTGAAATAGAAATATCTTTAAAGAGAAATTTTCGGTGATTCCTGTTTGAAATATAATTATTTTTTATCATTTTCCAGTTTATCTCAAATCGTAACCTCACGATTTGTGAGAATCTTTCATTTCAAAACAGATTTCAAACCTAACTGGTATTGATACCGTAGCCAATTAATAAACAAAATTTAAAGTTATTACTTCCGAAAGAAATGATTTTTGGTTAAATTTTATGCATTGCGCTATTTTAAATGCTATAGAAGATAATTAAATAAAACAGTTGTATATAATCATTTTTTAAAATTTGGAGGCCTTTTTGAAAATTTTTGGTATGAAAAAAGGCCTTC
The DNA here is from genome assembly GCA_013235015.1 of Araneus ventricosus. NCBI lineage: Eukaryota > Metazoa > Arthropoda > Arachnida > Araneae > Araneidae > Araneus > Araneus ventricosus. The sequence continues at coordinate 443,370 of BGPR01000168.1, read as the reverse complement.
TTTTTGGCTATACGAGGGTGATAAAATAAGTTCAATTTCAAAACACTCTACTGAAACTAAAACTAGTGTAAAGAATAAAACAATTTCAGACATCCTGTTTTACTGAACATCTTTATTAATAATAAAAGCTGATGTATGTGTTTGTCTGTCTATCTGTTTTAGCTCTACAAGGCAAAACCCTTGGACCTAGAGCTACCAAATTTGGCCTAAATATGCTTTGGAGATTTAAACTGTGCAAGTCGGAGCGATTCTTTTTTGAACTTTTAATTAGGATTACAGTTAATTAAAAATTACGTTAATTTTAACAAAAAATGAATGAACTATTAAATCCAACGTAATTATAGCACACTAAAGTAACTTATTTAACCTTCCGAGCGTCCAATTATTTTGATCTTTTAGCTTACAGGTTAGAAAATTTAGCTCCTAAAGTAATTGAATCGATCTTTTTTGTATTTAATTATATCTCTGAAATCTTAAGAATACTTTATCCATGGATGTTTAAGAAAATGTACGTACAAATATGAGCCACCTGATTTTGAACTGAAAATGAAAAATGGAAAAAGACGTTTGCGCAGCTGGGAGCTATAATTTTCATCATCCAAATTCATTTCAACCATTTTTAAGAACCAACTACTTATCGATGAAACGCCACGTTGCTAAATAATACGAATATCCAAAAAATTAAAGCTTGAGAATATAGATATTTAAAAAAACTTTAATAAATTAATATCTTAAAAAAGGCATTCTGTTTCTTTTAAAATGGGATAAAATATTTATATTATTAATACACGAAAGTTTCAGCTGCTGTTATATTTTGACTTATTATTTTCTATTTGAACTCAGGTCAATATTTTCATTGTCTTCTCTGTTTTATTCTGAAAAGTTTAAAGTTTTCTCGGTTTTTCCATTCACAAAAATCTGAAGATTAAAAGAAATTTCTAAAAATTTAATACACAAAAAATCGTAATTAAAGCTGAAAATCTGAGATGTTTTCTAAATTTTTAACATATCTTTACACAGTATATTTAGAAGTTTAAGATCGTATGAGATACTGAAGATCAATGAAAATTTCATCATAAGAAAGAAGAAAAAAATTCGAAGTTTTGAAGATGAATTCTGTTTTCGAAATAGAACTGCAAGGAAATATCAAGCACATAAAAGAAAACTTATAAGAAAGAACATATTTTGTACAATAAAATAAAATAAAATATGCTGTAGAGAAATCTTAAGAAAAGATCTCTCATGTTTCACGATGAAAATCTCCTATACAACGAAGAGGCAAAACATGACTTACTTATTGATTAATATGCCGTTCACGTGACTTAATATGCTGTTTATATTCTAAAACTTCATATTGTTTAATATACTGTTTAAATTCTAAAATCTCATATTGTTTAAGATGCTGTTTATATGACGATTTAGACAGCAGAAAGATAGAAAAACTGTACTGACCCAATATCTTTAGAGATTCAGCTGCAAAAATATTTTGGTATTCATAGGCAGTATAAAAATTAAAAGATTAATGAAAGACATTTAGAGAGATTAGCATTTTAAAGGGAATCTATCAGGCAAATGGGAGATGTATTTCATAAAAACCTGATGTTAGATAATTCGCTTAAGTTTAATTAACACATTCGCGGACTTGAATACCATAGCAGTAATTTTCAGTGCAACTCAAAATGATATGAATGCTATAACATTTTATTTTTCAATTCTATTCAATGGAAAAATAAATCTGCTGGTCATTAAAATGTTTGTAGTCCGCGAACGTGTTATGAGAAGGATATCTAAAATCCCACTTAAAATATTTATACTGCATATTTTCTAGCAATTTCTTTTAAAACGAAGCAAAATTTTTGAGAAACTTACTTAGAACTATAACTCACATTTACAAAATATCCTTTTATTTTTGCACAACGGAAATTTATTCTCTGGAATAAATCGATTCGATGATTGCAGAAACCAAATGAGACATTTTTCAAGATTGCGATCATGCTGTTTTCATATTCTAAAGGTGCTGTTTTCATAATGAGTGAAGAAATGACAAGAGTGTAGTAAAGTCACATTATAGGTATTTAAACCTACCAGGTTAAAAGAGTTAATTATTGATTTAAAAAATTAATCAGTTTTTAAAAGTTCCCAGAATTTCGATATTATTGATTCATGCGATTTCTGAAATCAAGTATTCAATTATTTGTGAAACTGTAAAATGGAAATAAATTAAATATTAGATGTCAATATTTTCTAGACTTTGTAAGCTTTATATTTAAGCAGAATGAAAATTGACTGTTATTTTAAATATTGTCCCATTATTTGTCTATTTTAATTTAATATTGTTATCTATAAGAATGATAAAATTCATAGTAAGTATGTAAATAAATCTGTAATTGCATACAATAAAATATTTTAAGCATTTCCTTTGCTATGAGATTTTTTACATATGCACTTCAGAAGAGAATTTTGGTTTCTTTTCACTCAAAATGTAGACAAAAACTGCTGAGATGAAGGGTTCAGACGACCATTTTTATGAATAAACTATTGCAGTAGGTCCCCATGTAGAGATAAAGCAACTACGAAGGTCGTTTCTATAAAAATTTAAAGAAAAAACCTACCTGGCATGCAGTTCCGAACTTCATTGTAAATATGTAATAGAGCACAGTAGTCTGTAATGTTCCTTCGAAATTGGCAAAAGTGCATTCGGGATATATCCCTACTAACTTGAATTGTTCGGAATGTACTCTGAGCAGGCATGCATATTTTAAAAGATCAGTGGAAGCGTATACTTGAAATGCAAGATGGCCACAGTGGCAAATTCTCTCGCTATTAAGATGAAGTTGGCATCTTGCCTGCCTAGAAATTGTGGATGCAAGTCATTCGTAATAGATTTTATCCATACAATTGTACAATTTCCTCTGGAAGGATAATGGATTTAAATTCGATACTTCTCTTATACTATTTCACTCAAGTCAATTAAGAAAAGTCAATCAATAGGAAAAGCTGTCAAAGGTCATTTACTTTAAATTGTAATGAATATTCGTGAAATGAACAAAGCGAACTAGATTCGTAAGTTTTCTAAGATATCATTTAACTCAGTCACATCCTTTCTACAAGTTTTTATTTAACTTCCTTCGTATTTGTAAAGACGGAGAATTGTGCACAGTTTTTCACTGTCTTCCTGATGTGCTAAATTGTTTGAAATTTTGTACAGTTGTATGTTCCCGATAACAATGCAATATTTTAATATCTCCAGAACTCAATAATCACTGAAATTTTAATCCTATGGGAAGGAGCACCCTCTGGGATTGTATTTGAAAAAAATTACAAGATTCCATTATAATTACAATAATAAATTATGAAATAAACTAAATCTAAAATAGATGAATGAATTATAAATAAATTTAAACTAAATTAAAAAATGCAAAATAATTGTTAGTAAAAAATATTTTTAAACATTGTTTCAGTAACATACTGAAATGTAAACTATCTAAAAAATCTGAAAATGAAAAAACACAGAATTGGAAAGCACTGAAAACAATAACAAGAAAATTAAACAATAATGAATGTCATAAGAAAGAAAATTCCTAATTATTCAGTAAAAATTTAAATATATTATACATGTGATTAAAATTTCAGTTTGTCTATACTATTTCTATCGGCGCCTCTCACTCTTACAGTTTAGGTTGACTTCCTCTTATTCATTTAAAATACATACATTTAAAATACATTCTGCTTTTATAATATATAAATAAAAGCGTGTTTTGAAAAGATTCATCATTTCATTTTATTTTTGTTTATAGTATTTCTATAAGAGCCTCACGCTTTTGCGATTTTGTTTTGTCTGCCCTATTTTTCATTTTTTTAAAAATTCTAATTTTTTAATATACAAATAAAAACGTGTTTTGAAAAGTTGCATTATTTTATTTGATATTTAATTCGAACATAAACAGATATTTGAATCCGAAATGACCGATTCCTTTTATTCAAAGTTTCTATTTATACGCATCAAATAAAATTATTCAAAATGAATCTATAAATGTTCTTTATTTTAATACTTTTTTCTTACCTCAAGTGGAAATGTTTTATTTTGAAAAACCAATAAAAATTTCAGGAAGGAAGTTGGATATCCATTTTGGAAAATGTGAAATTTAGAGATTGCAAAGAGAATACTAATCTAATTTAAGAATAAAATATCTGATTTTACTAGATATGCGAAAATTTACGCCATCTAAAAATAGATAAAGCACTTTATTAAATTTGCTTCAACTTATTTTTTAGAATCTTGTATTGTTTGTTACTTCTTCTGTTATCTTCTCATTTTGTTTTGTTAAATTTTATTTATTCAATAAAACTAAATTTTCTGTCTTTACTTTGTGTAGCTCTGTTTTATATCTTTGTTTATAATTTCATTTCATAGCTTAAGCTTTGAGATTCTAAACCCCTTTAAAAATATTTTTGCTAAATTTTGAACTCTAAAAATAAAATTAAATATGTAGCACAAAATTTTTACTCAAGGATTTTCCCCCACACAAACCAATAAACAAAACTCTTTTCTTACATTTATTTCTAAAATTGAAATATTTGCTTATGCTAGTTCTAAATAATAGAAATCGCATATTTTACTCGATACCATAACAACTTATAAATTGTTCGTAAAATGCATTCTTATTCATTTGGCAAGAGTATGTGCATTCAAGAAAAACACTGCATCTCTTTCTAAGCTTATGATAATATTTTATAAAGTGGAGTATAAAAAACTTTTGGGAGGCATTTAAGTTGCACTACTGATTGCAACATATTCTCGCAAAGTTAGTGAGGCCGCGGTGGCCTGGTGATAAGGTGTCGGCCTCGGAACAAGAGGGTTCCAGGTTCGAAACCCGATTCCACTGAAGATTCGTCGTGTACTGGGCTGCTTCATTATACGTAAGGGGTGAAACCTCCCCCCGCTGGTGCGGTGCGGAACTTTAGAGGGGGTGAAAGCTCAGGTGTCATCTTCGTCGTCTGACCGCGGTTAAAAATTACGTGGTCCGTCCTAGATTACCCCTCATGTTGCTCCAAAAGCGGGACTTTAATATGCGAAACCTTATATAATGCAAAATTAATAAAAATATTGCCTTTACAAGTTTCTGATATGTTTCATGCCGAAGTTATAACCTTCTGCAACGCATATTAAGGCCAGGAAAAATCACCAAGCTTAAGTTCGTCATCTTACCCGACTTTCCTTGCATATTTCAGCAAGTAGAATATTGAATTACACTGACAACGCATAAAACCGATAAGTTTATGTAGTGATCCAAGTGAGAGATTCCTTTGAAACTTCATAGTTTCTTTTCATTTTTTTAACACCTTCTCTTTTGTATGTAATTGCCTCTACCCCATCTCTTATTTAAGAAAACAAAATCATTTAAAAACTGCCGTAGAAGTAAAATCTGAAGAATTATTTTTTTAAAGTATTTTCAATGGGTTGATTAGAGATTATCATGTGATTGAAAGAATAGTCGCTTATACAAATCTTCTATGCAGCCAGGATTAATTTAGTAATCTATTACAGTGGACAGATAACCACAGCGGCGAACAAAAGCGTCCAAACCCTTTATAATGTAGATTTTGTCTTAGTCTGGAACGATTACGATACTTATATGAATATCGAATTACTGAATATTTTCGTAAAAAGGGATTTTTTGAACATAACTCAAAATTTTAGGGATTTATTCAGCATTGATTATGTTTAATGTAACTCTTTAATGCGCAGTAATGAAAGCAGGTCTTCAAAAGTACATGACAATATGTATGCACATTCTGCTGTAAAGGTGACACAAAAATAATTTCATTGAACAAATATCATATAGGAATAATGGTACCAAGACTTTAAATAAATGTACTGAAAGACTTTAAATAGGTAAAATTCAATCTCTGGGAAGATTCAGTGTTCTCAGAAATTTGAAACGAGAAACAGGCCAAAACTAATGTGTGACCTCAAAGTGTGTCTGTTATTTTACACATTAGGAAGCCTCCATCGACTCATTTGTACATAGAAAATAAACTCTTAAGACAAAAATTAACAAAATATTAGAAAAATATTTGGTGGATGCTTTTCTCGAATTCTTTTAAACCAGTCAAATGAACCATAACTGAAATTGGCATATTCATTGCATGTATTGAAAATTTGAAAATGTAATGCCTTGTCTACTTTTCTGAAAAGTTTCTATAGAACTTTTATCGATGCATGATGCGAGTTTTTCCTGTGACCTCCCAAAATAAAGGGAAACTCGTTTTAAAAATTGCAAGAAGGTTGAAGAAACAAGTTAAAGCTTATTTGCTTTATGGTTTTGCTTTTATAGCTACAGTCAAAATCGCGTCACGGTAGAATGAATGCTTTTATCGAAATAGAAATTATGTAAAATGTTTACTGAGAGTTGTTCTTACAATTTCTATGCAGTAAGTATTCGGCATTCCATTTTAATTCTTCTAATGTAACTACTAATAAAAACAACTTTAAATCCAACTGTTAAATTGAATTAAATCTTTAAGATCCTATTCTATAATTTAAACGGTTATTTTATTGAAATCATATTTTTTATAATGTTGCATTCCTCCTAATACATGAGTGCACTTTATTCATTCATGACAATATCTATACAAACAAACACAGAAATTTTTGCTCGATTTAATTTGTTAGATTAACGCACTTCTTGATCTGTTAGATAATGTCACATTTTAAATATGGAAAAAAAAGTCTTTTGAAGACGGAATTTTTTATTTTCAATAGCTTATTTGTTTAAAGGTCTTTCTTTTATAGCGACAGTCAAACTCACGAAACGGTATGACTGTCGGTGTTTTGTTTTATCTAAAGCAGAGATCATGCAAAATGTTTACTGAGAAATGTTCTTACATTTTCTATGCAGTAAATGATTGGTATTTTATTTCGGTATTTCTTAAGTAACTAGTAATAAAACCACTTAAAATTCAAGTTTTAAGGCTGAATTGGAATTTTAAAATCACATTCTATAATTTATGTGGGTTTTTTGCAGAATTTCTTTTAATTTTTCATTCCTTTTAAAACATGAGTGCATTTTATTCATTCGTTTCATCATTTAAACAAATACAGAATTTTTTGTTTAATGTAGTTTGTTAAATTCAGGTAATGTTTTATTTGTTAGATAATGTTACATTTTAAAGATGGAAAAAAGAATTTTGAAGATAGAATTTGTAATATTCAGCAATGTTCAAATGTCGAAGACGACATCTACAATGGTACCTCAGGCTCCAAACTTCCGTAGAACATGAAGACGAATCCGCCTTATCTACGAGCAAATTTAGAGAAAATCATTCCGAATAGACAAAATCTTGTCAAAGCTCTATTCTTTGACCTACGCTTTGACAAAATAAGTAACTGCTACATTACACCATATTATAGCATATTATATTTTTGTATGCCTTACATTGCCATTGCTTTTTCTGATTCAGTCACATTATTTAGGGAAAACGCAAATAAATTTAATTCGCAAAAGATAGCCTTAAGAATCCCGTACTTCTGGAATTCGATAACACACACCAACGGATACATTTACACGCTCAAATGCAATCACATATGACTGACTTCAACAGGAAATGTTTATGGCCTGAACACGATCTGCAGTTCTTGATTATTTAACACGACGCATATATTACGACAAATCTAATATTTCTTCCAGAAAACAAATCTGCAAATCAACATTTTGATTAAAACATGAATATTTCTTCCAAAAAATTTTTTTATTTGTAGACAAATTTGACTCTAGTTCGGAGTAATTCTTATAAACACAGAGTTTCTTACCACTTAGAAAAGAAAAAGTGAGATAAATATTTAGCTAAAGCATCTAACATGAAACTGTCAAGGATTTTACAATGAATGAAGAAAGTCACTTGAAAGTCATAAATGTTTTGCTCGAAATTTTTGATAACAAGCACTGATGAATGCATATTTCTTATTTCGATTACGAATCAATGTGAATATTTCGATATATTAGTCAAAAATACTATTACAAGCACATGTATTACATAGAAAATCTATTATTGAAAACAATCTTATAAAATAAAAACTTGATTAAAACTTAAAAATTTATCTTTTATTTCTAGACAAATTACTCTAGGCTAACCACCGAATTTTTTACTATTCGGATCAGCAAAGGCTAGTGAATGTCTAGCTTAGAATGTCAGCAGCTCTCTAATCAAATTTTTAATAATTTACTGAAAAAAATTTCCAACAACCAATAGCAAATGCAATTATAAATATCTGCCATGAGCATCTTTTCGATTATTTAACAAAAAAGTTACCAGCGCAGGTATAACAACAAATCAAAAACTCCTCGACAACAACAAGCCGATAAAATAAAAACTTGATTAAAACTTAAACATTTCTCCCATTTTTTTATTTCTAGACACATTTGAATCCAGCAAAATTACTCCAGGCTAACCACCGAATTTCTTACCACTCGGATAAGCAAGGGCTAGTGAATGAGCTTTCCAGGCGGAAAAACGAGTAGAGAAAATGACAGGAAGCAGAAATTGGGACCTGTGCTTTTACAACATCCAGGTTGCCATGACAACCGATAGTGACGTAGTTTGAGACGTCGGAGGATCCGGGGAGGGTGAAAAGAAATAATATATTTATGTATAGATAGATAGATAGATAGATAGCTGACGACAGATTGATAGGTTGAGAACTTTAAATGTGCTTCCCCCCCCCCTTCGGTTTCTCATTTGAATTAGAGGAAGTTAAGTTATTTTCATTGACGAGAAAAGCAAATTAGATAAAGAAACGGCTCTACTTATTTTCTGTTCTGTCTGTATTGTTCTAGTTTTAACTTAACGAGATTCTTTTTCAATAGAGTTCGGTTGTTTGAGAAAGGACTTGTTTAAATTCTGCTATGCTCACCTATGCTTGTGGCATTGTGATCAATAACGTTTGCCGCTTATTGCTCTATTTTCGATGAGTTCAAAAGTAGTTTCTATTGCATATGCATAATTTAAAGCTTATTTTACGGCATATTGGTTATTTTAACTCAACTTTGAGCGTAGGAAGATAATGCCACATTTTCTCCGTATTTCTATAAATGAACGACAAACAATTTCTTACGTAAAAATCTTTCCGTGAAGCCTTTAACCCTATTGAGTAATTAATGCAATCCTAATATATATGTGGAGTTTCTTCTTAAAAGTGAGCACGTTCATTTTTTTATATTTTGGAATTAGAAATGGATGTATTTAGTTTTTCAAAAAAATTATGAACCTCAGGTGGCTTAACAAAGTGGAAAACAATAAGTTTTCAGACAAAACGTGACTGCACCCTTGTACAGTTGGGTACTAAGTTTGAAAAATTGTAAAACAAAATGTATTTCAGAAAAAAGCGGAAATGTTCCTTTTTGATAAAAAAAAAATCTCTTCATACATGTCGTAGGAGAACTAAAATTCCTGTTTAAGACAAAGAGTGCCGTTGTTTTGAACTGCGTCTAAGTTGCAACGCGGCTCATTGTAAAATGAAGACACTCCCCTCCAAAAGACGAATTGAATTTTTCAGTTATCCTGAAACATATACTATAAAAATAATTTAAATATTTCAAAACCATTTACAAGGTGTGACCAATAAGTAGGGTGAATCACCCCTCAAATCGAAAATGGGAACAGCCCGATTATCAGCGACACCTTCGTCGTGTTCTGTAATATTCAGTTAACAGTAGTCATGATTTCGTGCGCCTGTGAGTCTTGATAATTTTTTTATTGACTGTTGTCTGTGCGGTCTTATTGCCATTCCTGCAGTCTTGTGATCAGCGTGAGGTCCTTCGGCACCCATCTGTACCTTTTTTCTACATTGAAGTCAGCACTATCGAGACGTCACTTCCGAAGCAATGAAGAGGTGCGGCAGTCTATGAAGATCTTTCTTCGCTAGCTGAACATTAATTTTTGCCAGGATGGATTCTTGAAATTGATTTCACTGTACGACAAATGCATCAATGTCGGTGGCGAATATGTGGAAATATAGCAAAGAAATTGTATTTTGTTATGATTGTATGTTTCGGATTGTAACAAAGCTTCCCTGTCAAAAAGCATGACGAAACTTACTTTCGGAACTTACATTTTTCCCTCGTACTTCGTCATTCATCGTGATATATTAATGCTGCATCATTTATTTTGACGCGTTATGATTAGGTCGCTTATTTCACTTTTCAATATACTACACTTTCGTACAGTACAATCCCGGTTAACCGAACTAAAGGGGGTTGGGGCCGTTTAGGATAAGGATTTTTTCGGTTAAGCCACGAACTTCTATTACTATTTTGTATCTCATTACAAAATGCAATTCTGACTTTTTTTGAGCTCAAAACAAATTCAAAACTCTCTTTGTAGGCTACACTTATGATCTTTATTAAAGTTAACCCTCCGTTGGGCGCAATGCGCCTGACAGACACAGGTAAACAATATCGCAATTAATATTGTTAATATCATTAATTTTAATTTTAGCATTCTAAAATCACTCATTGACCTTCTTGGGGAGGCTTAAAAGGAAAAAGTAGAGATATAGTTGCAAAAAAGTCTCCATTCGCGATTATTCCCGTGTAGTAGAGTAAGTGTTTTTTGGATTTTGCAATTTCATAGGCGTTTCGAATACGGCGAGTTTTGGTTAACCGGTGTTTTAATGTATTTTTAAAAAGCAAAATGAATATGAGCGATATTTTAGGGTTTTGTATGCGCATGACCAAAATCTGTCTTAGCACACTCTTAACAGTTGCAAACTCAGAAAAATTCAAACAATATCTATACAGTTTGTCTATAACAGGTTTTGAACCAGCCGAATTTTGTGGAAACTGACGCCTGTGACCGGCGATTTTTCCTACAAGTGAATAAAATGAACCAGAAGATGTCACATAACGTCCCCGGTAAACATCTTGTGAATATCCAAGGACGTCATATGACGTTACCGGTCAATAATGTCTTAATGTTATAAGAAATTAGTAAAATTTAAATTTTATCAATATTACGGAGAAGAAAATGATTAAAAGATGCTTGATTGCAGCATGACGCAATACCCTTTCCAAATTTAATACTCTTGTCTTACCGTAAGGTTAATAATTCTGCCGGTTTCTAAAGTTTCAGTTCCCACCATGTTTAAGTCTGCAAAATTACGGAATCCAACGTATTGAAAGGATTTATAATCAAATTGCGATTTCAAACTGACACCCAACTGAAATACACAGATGCAGATTTATGCGATTTAACACCTTCCTTCATTCCTTAATGATGCCCCGTAGCCTTTCGACAAATCTATTCAGTATGGAATTTGCATCAGATATTTTGCTGAATTTCAAATTTCTGAGTAGCTAGTTCCAAGGAAACCATTTTTGATATGAATCACTGATGTATGCCACCCTGGTCACTTTTACTCGTTTCAGTATTAATGTAAAGAAATTTTGTCTGAATTGTAACCGTTATCTTAAAATAATTTCTATTTGCGTATCTCCGATTTTAATCTGGGCACATTCCACACGAAAAAGGACGAAGTTTAAATACGTGTTACCACAGTGACGGATTAAACAGCTTCTTTCTCTATATCTTACGTTCATAAATTTTACTCAGCATGTTTCTTGCTCGTAATTTTTTATACATTAAAATAAACAAGAAATGCAGATTCTTTGATATCACCTGTGACTTAAAGTGCTCTAATTTTCCAGAAATAACCCAATTAAAATCTTTATTTTGTTTTGTCTCAAATCAGGTTTTAGTTTAGTTCAATTAACGTCCCATTTCGAATCAACAAGATGGCTTTTTTGGGATGGACCTCGTAATTTTGAATAGCGGTCAAATGACGAGGACGACACCTGAGCTCCACCCGTCTTCGCATTTCCGTACCGCACTAGTCGATATGTAATGTAGCGTGCAATAGACCCTTCAGCGGAATCGGGTTTCGAACCTGGAACCCTCTGGCTCTGAGGTCGACACCTTGCAACTAGGCCACCGCTTTTGTCTTTTTTCTGTTTGAAAACAGGGGTTACCTTATACCTAGTGAATGTTAATATTATACTTCTCACTCCCACAAAAACAATTGCTTTAACTCAAAATACAGATTAAGTATGGAATAAATATTCTATCAACTTATATACTTATGTTTATTTCTACAATTCTGTCTATGAGATTCTACGCCTATAATTCTATACAACTCCACATTATTGCCTATTATATCTGGATATAAAGTATGTGCTTGCAACTGCAGCGAATATAAGTGTAGATAATGTTTAAAGAAAAGAAATTATCGTCTGTTCTATCTGGATAAGAAATGTGTAAAATCAATTGCAGCTAAAATGAGCGCAGACAATATTTAAAGAAAATAAATCTAGATGGTTTTCAGAGTAGCAAAAGAAGTGAGCTGTTCGCAAAATTTTCAAAAGTTAATTAGTTATAAATCATTGATCTTTAAAACTTTATTTTTTCAGGATTTTATTTAACTTGACTTGTTTCATATATTTTTTCATTTTATAATCGAATATTCACTCACTAAAGTTCTGAATTTGTAACCAGCTGTGTGTTCTCGATGACAGTGAATTATTCGAATATTTTCAGAAGTTATATAACAGTTAATTGATTAGTTTTATTTAGTTTAAATTCAATACAAGAGGTACCATCTGGTAGAGTATAGAAATATTTTTGACAATATTCTATAAATATAATAATGATTTACAAAATATATTAAACACTAAAAGCAAAATCATAATAATAGTAATAAAGTTTTTAAAAAGCACACTTTTATTTGTCTACTAAAATGTAGAAAATAATTTTACCGAGGATCTGGAGGTCAAAGTAAAAGTCGTAAAAGCGTGAGGTTCTTAACAATATATAAGAAAATTCAGCCATAATGAATATCAAAAGAGAGAAAAACATCCATTTAAAATTATAAATTTTTATGAATGTGACTAAAATTTCAAATTATTTTTAGCATTTATATTAGCACCTCACGCTTTTACGATTTTTGCTTTGGCAGCCAAAGTTTTGACAAAAATGAGTTTCTATATTTTGGTACACTAATAAGCGTGTTTTAAAAGCTTTTTTTATTTTTATTATTCTGCCGATAGTCAAGATTAAAATTTTCAAGTCCTTTCTGATAACACTTTCATAAATCGCATATTGAAACATTAATTTTTATCTTCTGTAAAAAATATTTTATCGTGAATATCGTAAATCCCGAGTTTTTCAATGAAAGAAGTTTGATTTCTTAAGAATGATGTATTTAACCATCCAATGTATGAACGTAAATCAGATTCCTCGCGAAACCAAGAAATGGCCAGATATTGCCTGAACAATCCTGAAAGATAGAGAATGACTGAAACTAAATTAGTTTTGGCTACAAGCGCAATACTTGTACCGGAAATACCTATTGCATCACAATCGATTATTCTCTAAGATATATCCCCTAAGGATTTCGTGAAATTACCCTTGCTTCTGAGAAGTTGCCTAAATAGAATTGGTATCGTATTCAATTAACTTCGCTTACATTAAAAGGTGAAAGTAAGCACAGTGGAATTTGACGACTCTGCCAGGAACAAAATAAAAATTCATTTTATCAAAAAATTCAAATTAGAAAAACCTGGTCTAAAATTAAGTACAGGAACAGAAAACGAAAAGTTTTAAACTAAATTGGTAGTAAAGATTTATTTATAATTTTTGGGAGTTTTAATAAATCGATAAATTAATAGCTATAAGTAACATTATAATAAAAATGCATATTGATTTTAAAAATAAATTCAATAAATAAGTAATGGTCATAAGAAAACAGCATATAGTACTTTGAATAAAACAACTGAACAAAAAAAACTTCAAAATAAAACAGTACAATTCATATCTAACAATTTAAAGCTTGTTTTTTAAATGAGATATTTTGATTGCTTTTTTTGATTGAATACATCGTAGAGTATTAAAGCCTTCGAGTGAGTTAGGATCCTTAAAATTCACTAGTACACAAAGTAAGGACGTACAGTAAAACTTTGAATAACCGACACCGTTCGGACCAGGGCTGTGACGGATAACAGAAATCTCTTAATACATATGTATAGTAACGTGGCTTGAACGAAAACGAAATTAAAATTCTTAGAAGTGAATAACACATGCACGTTGTATTTAATTTTACAAAGCGATCAATATAAACTTCAATACACGAGTAGTAATGTACGGAAATGTATTGATATACTATAAACCTATGTTACTTTAAGATAATCTGTCATCTGTTTCAATGACGGATAACAGAAACTAACGGATAAACCAGTGACGGTTAATCCAAGTTTTACTATATTTAATTAACGAAATCAATTCAAAAATACAAAGAATTTTGTATAATTTTTAGTTTTGACTTCGAATTGGCCAAAATATATTCTAAGTATAGGCGATATTTTAACATTATATTAATAGGAAGTTTAATGGCCCAAAGAAAATATTCAAATTACCGACGAATTCGAACAAAAAGCGTTCAAATTAGCTAATTTCTACTGTAGTAAGAATTTTGTCTATTTTTCAAGGAGTAACATATTATAAGTCTGATAAAAACCATTCTCCACACAATGGAGTCGGGCTTCATTCAGGAAACATTGACTCTTTTATATAGAACTAAAATCATTAGAATTAGCCAATTTCTACTACGGTAAGAATTTTGGCTGTCTAGGATCAACATATCTGTAAGTCTGATAAACACCCTTCTCCACACAGTGGAGTCGGACCTCATTCGGGAAACATTGCTGCTTTTATATCGCCTCCATGGTCACACTTCCCCAACTTTCCACACGCATAACTGTCTCTGAGGAATATGATTATCACAGTTCGCTATCTGCTGATAACGCTATCACCCTTACCAACAAATGGTAGGAGGTGAGGGTGGCCAGATGGGGGTCATTCTTTAAGGTTATCCGAGGGATATTGCACATTCGAAATATCTTAAGAATTTGTATTAGCGTTTTGGTTTAATTTAATAACAATATATTTGTGAACAGGAATAAACTATGGTTATTTTTTTAATGTTCGTCACATATAATTAATTCGTTTATACCTTAGTTATCGAATTTCAAATGTATGAAAACATTTAATGATTTGTTTTTTTGTTAATAGTTTAAACCGAGTGTTACCTTACAGACGTGAGAGATTTCAAAGATTATCAAGAGTTTTTTTTCTTTCTCTGTAAACTTTCCTTTAAATATTTATTTTATAAGAGGGGTTTAGATATCTCTCTGAGATCAACTTTCCTGTTAAACTTTAACTAAAATACAGTATCCTAATCTGCTTCTAACAAATTCAAGAACATTTTTTTACACCTCTTGCAACCACTTCTTCACTTTTTACGGAAGCATTTTTTCGTTGATAAATACAATGCCAAGTTTTGAATCATTAATGATATTTTCAGAAGTCAGAAAATCCACTTTTTCTATTTAGCTAAAAGGAGAACACATTGCTAAAAAATCTTATACTGTTTTTAAGACATTAAATTCTTCCATGGGCGCATACCAAGATTAAAGTTTAGTGCTTACAGCAGCACAGTTTAATATTGTAAAAAAATTATTATACCTCGAAAAAATGCTGAAAAGCACAAAAACGCTGGTGTAAATCCTTTTTCATTTTACTTTAGATACAAAGATTTCTTTTAAATCGAAAGTAAAGCTGCGATCTTTTCTTTAAATCCAGTATTCGCTAATACGATCTCAGATTATGTCTATTACTCTGAGTTTAAAATAAAAATAAAGTTGTTTTTAAAAAGAAGACTTTATTAATGAACTGAAAAGAAAAATGTCAAAGGGAATGAGGTCAAAATATATCAAAAACATGCGAGGCTAACAGAATACTCCAGACAAATTAAAATTTTAATCATACTTACAATAAATTTTAATTTTTATCGAATGTTGGGATTTTCTTTCTTATGATATTCACTATGGCTTAATTCGTTTGTTTTATTGTTTTTAGCGCCTCAAACTTTTATGATTTCGTTCTTCCTTCATATTTATTATTCGTAAAAAAAAATGTCGCGGATATTTTTATTATACTCAGTAAGGCTTAATTTCTTTATAGTATTGTTTTCAGAGCCTCAAACTTTTGCGATTTTGTTTAGATCTCCATATTATTCGAAACATTTTTTTCCACTTTTCCGTTCATTAATAAAAGCGCGTCTTTTTTAAATAAATTCTTTTATTTTTTTTAGTTTTAATATACCTCATAATACGTAATACAAATAATAAGAATCCTATCATTAAATTTTTTCTCAACTTCATTACCATATGGTGCTTCTCATGCGAAATAAAATTTAATTATAATTATTCGATTAAATGATAATTAAATTCTGAAAATATTAAACTATTTTATTTTTATTCAAAAAACACAACTGTACAAAATTTCAGAACTCTGACACATCAGTAAACGAGCGGAAAAAACCTATAACAAAATATTATCTTCAGAAACATGAAACAATTCAAGTTAAATAAAAATGTTTAATAACTCAGTAATACTTCTCTCCTTATAATAATGAAAAGGTTTATCCTAGATAATATCTTAGAGAAGTCTTTTGTTTTAAGCGTTTGTTCAACAAGAATAAATTCAATTTCGAAGTTATTTCTTTTCTAAAATTTTATTGACGCACTTCAAACTAAAACCGATTTCTTCACATTTTTCTCTCCTATCTGAAAAATTCTCGAATGGAAAAGGGATAAACAATTTCCTAATTTTAGACACATTATATTCTTTGACATGAATTAGGAATAATTTTTAAAATTGAAACTGCGTTTTAATTAATGCCATACTCAGCATTTTCTAATTTTATAGAAAGCCAAGAAATAAAATCACTCTCTCATAGTTATTAAAACGTGACTAATTATATACATATTTGACTTCCCAGGCAGTAATTAACTTTAAGCACTTTTTACTCACGCAATTAAAACGAGAAAATGTCAATTACGAAACCTCATCAGTTCAAACAAGTACTAATTACTGATAATGAAACCAATCTCCCGTTCTTCGATTTATTCAGCGCAAAAGCTTCCTTCTAAATTAGTTTGGCTACAATACAACGATTGGGCAACAGCCCACAAAAGTCATATTCGAGCCGTTGCGATCCATTATCAGAAAGAGAGAGAGTAATCCGATTCAGGTAGCCTTTCCACAAATTTTCGGAAATGCGCTTAGAATGGCATTTAAGGCGTTTATTCAAGGTTTGAAAGTATGCATCTCGAAATGGAAGCAATTTTGCTCGAGCTGCAAATAATAGTATTAATTTAAATTACGAATCTGGAAGAATGGTTTCCTTTTGGATTGAAAATTTTAAAAGATTTCCTGTGAAGGATTTTCGAGTTCTATTTTAGCTTGTGTATTTACATATACTGTATTATTTTGATTTATACTACAGATAGTTATTTTGTTTTTGTATTTTATATTAATAACTTCACATTTAAATTATAAGGAATCAACTGCTGTTTGTTTTAGTTATTTTAAGGTCCTGTTTCGACACAACGTCTATTTTGGTAGGGACACATTTTTGGTTTCATATCCCATTAAGCGCCCAATTATTTTGAACTTTTAGCTGTCAGGTTACCTTTTAAAGTAGATGAATCGATCTTTTTTGTATTTAATTATATCTCTTAAATCTTAAGTATACTTTATCCATGATTCTTTAAGAAAATATACATATAAATACGAGCTATCAACTTGTGAACTGAAAATGAAAAATGTAAAAAGACGTTTGCGCTGCTCGGAGAGATATAAATGATTTTCTGATTTTTTGTACACTATTAGTGTATAATAAAGCACTTTTCTAAAATATTTTCATTTTCATTATTTGAATTTAAACTGACCATTCTCTTTAACAACCAATATGATGAGTTGAAAACAACGAAGGAAAACGCTCCCTGAAAACCCATAGAGTTGAATTTTATCTTGTAAAAACAGAAATAATCCATACCATTGCATTTTGTGCTATCTATAGACGATGGGTGAGGGAGGAGAAAGACTATCTTTTCACGAAAAGAGCACAAATATTTCAGAAAACCAAAGCTACAACTGCACTACACACGTCATTTGATAACAAGACAAAAAAAAACATGCAAAAGTTTTTATCCTTAGTTACTCGGCGAATGTAAGGTTTATATCGCTAGTGTTATATCAAAATGTCGTGTGTCAAATTTGCCAAAAAAATGTATTAATGCAAAACACTTGTATAGGTAAGATACACCTGTTCTCAAATTGCTGTATGTGATCAGCTGATAGAATTCAAGTTGCAGGCCAAACCAAAATGCCATATGTCACTAGTGTTTCCAGCTGTTGCATCAAATTGTCGTAGAGTGGTTTTTGGTAACAGTGGTAGAGTGGTAATAGTAACGATGTGATGTATTAAGTCAGGAACGATTATTATTGTATTAAGTCATCGAACCAAAAATGTATTTGAGAATCATCAAACAACACTTGACTATACGTTCTTTAATAACTGTATGAACATAACTGTCTTTCTACAGATTTTGTAAGTTAGATTTAAGGGCTGTTTCGACTTACAAGAGGGCTATTTTGAAATGCGCCCCTTAATTTTGAACCATGGTAAGGCGACGAGGACAACACCTGTGAAGCCCCTCTCCAAATTTCCACTCCCCACTAGCAGGACGATATTTGACTCTCTATAGATTTAAAGTGCACCAGGTCTGTATACACGACGGATCTTCCGTGGAATCTGTTCTCGAACCTTCGCCACTCATGTCACGAAACCGGGACTCTGCCACGTGGTCACCATGGCCCTGGAATCAACTGCGATAATTCATTTTACTATTAGCATTATTTTGATCCTTTTACAAGTTCTTCCATGAAACACACGTTTCCTTTGATGTCAAATGAAAATTTTTACTTCCTCATATACGAAATATACAAAGAGAAAGTAATGTAATCATCAAAAATTTCGACCTCGACATTTTGATGAATCTCAACGTTTTAGGCTTTCCAGACTACGAAAAGACCATTTTTGCTTTATGTCTGCTTGTCTCTCTGTGAACACGATAAATCAAAAACGCAATAAACCGGACGGATGAAAACTTATAAGTTGTCTGACTTCAGTAGGTAGGTTTCTATAATAATTTGGAAGAAATCCGTCAAAGGAAAAATTTTCTATTCGTCTCACCGTGTGCACGAGAACACGCTAACTCAAACGCACAGCCAGTTTTATAGATAAATTTCGCATGTGAGTGTATAACCAGTTACATTTCAAATCCATGACAGTCTGTCGTGCGTATGTGAGGTCGATAACCCACAAACGCGACAAGCTTTGATAGATGAAATTTGGTATATGGTCTTGATACCAAAATTTCATCTGTATCAAATTTTTCACCAGTAGGTAAAAAAGGAAACGTTTCAAAATGAGTACTCGATGCGGTTCACTATATATGCGACGAAGTTAAACACAGAAGAGTGATATTATGAGAGTAAATGATAATGTCGGGGGAAGAGTGCTGCAGCCGGTTTAAATAACGATGTTCCTATTCTCATCTGATGAAACACGTTTTTTTTTTGTCTGGAATGAGTCTTCTTCAATAACGAATATACTATTCAAATAAAATTAAAGCTGTCGCACTATCTTACACCTCTCTTTTCTTAATTCCATTTCAGAATATTTTGATTTTTTAGGATATAAAATTATTCTCTAATATTTGAATCCGGTGTAATCAAAGCTTTTACGGTAAGTAATACTTTGTTTAAATTCTTTGGTTTAAAATTATTGATCCATAACGAATGTACAACTCTTTAGCTTTAAAATTTAATTACTGTATCCGACATTACAAACATAAATAACTGATCGAGATGATATTTATATTGCTTCGAGACCAATTCTTTAATAGTACAAAAATTTTGAATTAAAATTTTTCAACCATTTTTATACCTGAATTATGAAGTTTTTGATTGTAGAAACTTAAAGAATTTTCCTAAATTAGGCTATATTATTCTGCTTGTAAGTTTACGCTGTTATATTTGGAGGGTTCAGATTTAAGTGGACTAAGTCCTTGGGATTCATTTATGAGAAAATATACCTCAATTTAATTAAGCTGCATTTAAAATAACAGTGGACTTCTCATTGTTCTTGCTCACTGATGGATACATATTGAACTATGGACTTGAATTATTATTATAGCGAAGATATAACATTTCTACATTACCATGTCAGTGTTAGCGTATGGACTTGGTCCACTTTAACTCGGAATCCTCCAAACCCAACAAAAAAAGAAGACGATTAAAGCTCAAATATTAAAAAATGAATATTATAGTAAATTCAAGTGATGGCCCAGTCTCATGAATATTGGAATCAATTCAAGTGATGAGCCAGTTTCATGAATATTGGAATCAATTCAAATGATGGTCTAGTCTCATGAATATTGGAATCAATTCAAGTGCTGGGCCAGTCTCATGACAATGTAACTGCACATGTTTGCACGTTGTCTGAGGGTGTGCTATAACGTCACGTTACAGCACACCAATCTATACAAGAAACTCAATGGATTCCAAAAATAAATCAGCTTGGCGCAATTCTCGTGCATCGCGTCAGCATGAATTGACTCCACTATAATCATGAACGAAGCTCACCGCAGTTTTGAACTTTAATTATGTGAAAACCGCGCAATTAAACAGAGAAAATGTCAATTACGAAACCTCATCAGTTTTAGCATGTACTAATTATTGGTAATGAAACCAATCTTCCGTTCTTTGGGTTATTCATCGCAGAAGATTGCTTCTAAATTAGTTTGAGTACAATAGAACGATTGGGAAACAGTCCGCAAAAGTCATGTTCAAACCATTCCGATCCATTGTCAGAGATATCTCAGGGTGAATAATCCGATTCAGGTAGCCTTCGTACAAATTTTGGGAAATAGGTTTCCAGTATATTCAAAAGACATGCCAAAGGTTTGAAGTTATACGTCCTTTCAAAATGGAAGCAATTTCCCTCAAGCTGTTAATAATGTCATTCGTTTAAATTGCGATGTGTAAAATTGGCTTCCTCCTAGAAATTTTTAAACCTTTTCTGGAAAGGATAAAATGGATGATGTTTAATTCTTTCATATTTGCATTTTTTATCTAGTATTTCAAATAATATTGAAAAACTTATCTTTATTAAATTATTATTTTAGTTATATAATCATATTAGCATATATTTTTAGTCATTCTCAGCGAAGCATATAATGCACAGCGAATTGCTGTTAATTCTTTTAACAATTTTCTTTTATCAAACGTTTTTAATAATTTTCTTTTATGAAAAACTTTTAACAATTCTTTTTTTTCAAGCATAAGCTCTTAGCATGTCTTTTGACTCTTTTGTCACATTTATTTGATAAATAAAAAATCTTTTATTTAATGTATCTTTGACATCAATGGAAACTCAGTTTTCATCACAAGCAATATTTCCAAGTTAAACTTTAGTTAATACTGGTGTTTTCATAATAAAAAAACAACCTTATATAATACTATCTGAAGAATTCAATTATTTAGCTTTATTACTATTATTATTATGAACAACTAAACGAGGTAATAAAATACAGAGTTTCGAAAAAAGTTCTGCAGTTAGGCAAGGATATTTAACCAAAGTTTGTTTCTCGTCGCTTTAGGCATCTATTGAAGACCTCGATTTTTAAACTTTACGTGATTTCCTCAATTTAAATACATTATTTTAAAACATTAATTAGTGCTTATTTGAAATATTGAAAATGTCTGCTAAGTGATGTTTTATGCAACGTTTCCTAGATTAATAGAAACCTAACAAAAAAGGTCATTCTCTCGCAATTAATAAAACGCGAGTAATTAAATACATAGCTACCTTTTTCCCACAATGATTAACTTTAAGCATATTTTATTCATTCAATTAAAGCGAGGAAATGTCAATTATAAAACCTCATCAGTTTTAATGGAAACTAATTACAGATAATTAAACCAATCTATCGTTCTTCAGTTTATTCATCGCAAAAGCTACTTAATAAATTAGTTTGGCTACAACACAGCGATTGAAAAACAGTCCACAAAAGTCATATTCAAGCAGCTGCGATTCGTTAGCAGAGAGAGTAATCCCATTCAGGTACACTTTCAACTAATTTTCGGAAATGCATTCTCAGTGTATTAAAAGAGAGATAATTCAAGATCGAAAATTATGTCTTTCAGAAAGGAAACAGTTTTGTAAGCTGTAAATGATGGTATTAATTTAAATTATGGACAGCAAAAATGTTTTCCTTATAGATTGGAAATTTTAATAATTTACTTGTAAAATATTTTATATTACTCTTCAGTTTCCTTTCAACTAATTTATATGCCATATTTTGAGTGAAAACAGAGAAAAAATATTTTTAAAGTTGTTGAATCTTAATCTTTTTCAAAATGATTTCTTTTTTGAGATTTAAAGAATGCCTTCACTTTCCAAACTTTTTTTAACTGAATCATATTAAATAATACGGGGTCCAACCACGTTGCACTGAATTCGCAGGGTCTCCACTCTAATCGTGGCCTAATACCTAATTTCTTAACTGTTATTACGCATATACTTCCAAGCGAAAAATTGATTTAAATGGCGTAAAAAATTATATTTTATGTTTTTTCAGTCAATAACTGTACTACTGAAGAAACGGCAAAGTCCTAATTTTTATAAAGTTCCCTGGTCCTATTAATCGTATTTGGTAAACGTTCTTGACACAATAACATTTTCAACAAAAAGCAAAGTTCAAAAGTTAATGTTCTACTGAGAGCGCATTCAATTATCAAGTTACTAGCCGCCTTTACTGACCAGTTGGTTCGCTTGAATTATTGCATGTGAAAAATTTCATACAAATTTTCTATATGTAGCTTGGTTTTAATGATCGTATTGGCAAAGTATTTCTAAAGTTCAAATTTTGTTATACATATAACTTTTGCTATTTTAGAAGCCTTACACTGTTTTGTTCATTGTGCTATGCATCTCCATAGCATATGTCATCTCACCTTATTTTGAGATTTAATTTAAAACGGAAAAGGTTTAAACTCCAACTATTCCAACAACTTGCCTCCTGAATCGAAACATGTTTATAGAAAGTAAGATAAGTACAATCATCAGTTTTGTGTGAACTGCCGAATATATTTAATAATTTACATAATATATGAGAAGATTTTTGCTTACTAATGAAAAAAATTTAAAAAAATCTGCGTACTAAAATAAGAAAGCAAAACTTCAAATTAAAAAAGTGATTATATATTTTTATACATCTAATTGCGTATTACAAGATATATCATCAGTGTTAAAAAATGGACTAACTATAAAAGTTTTTTACTTCTGAAGATAAACCTTAACTGTAATTACCACAAAATTTCAAAAATTTTATTAAAAGCCTACTTTAAATAGAAACTTGCTCAATATGCAAGAAATAAGTCGAATCTTTATACTTTGGTTATCAGCAATAGAAGAAAAAACTAGAATTAAATGTCCATAGCAACAGTGAAAACGATTTGAATTTCATTACAACAAATACAAAGCATTGTCTTAAAATATATTTAAAAATTTATTAAAATTTGAGAAAAACTGTTTGGCAAATAAATTGATATTATTGAAAAGATAATTTAAATCTTAGATGTTGAAAAAAAGCATTTTTTGCGCTATAATATTTTTGGAAAATATCGCTTATTTTTTTTGCCGAAATTTAGTTTAATTTTTAATTAAAATTCTAATTGAAATTTTTTAAAAATCGTTTATAGAGTCTCGCACTTCTACCCGCCAAAGTATGTTTGTACAAACTGGGTAGTTTCAGGTCGAACGGTCTGCCTTGTAGAGTGATAAAAGACACACACGCATATAGACGCACATTCGCTTTTATTATTAGTAGAGATTCTAATAATAATTAAAAAACTCAAAGGAATTTGTGCACCTTCTTTTCCTGATGCGGCTCAGAGATATTGTCTTGGCTTCGGGACAGGAGGAGAGAGGAGGTTTGGTGAGGTGTGAAAGTTAGTAAAGAGGTGCTAGGCTAAGAGTCATCATTCTCAACTGGCAAATGTCTATCCCAAAATTGTCCTCACACTAAACCTCCTAACTAGATAATGCGTCTTTTTTCTACAGAAATTTAATGAAGCCGCTGTGGCCTAGTGGTAAGCTGCTGGCCTCGGAGCCGGAGGGTTCCTAGTTCGAAGCCCTATTCTACTGAAGATCCAACTACATTGGGTCTGTTGATCGTTAAATTATATGTAGGAGGTCAGACTCCTCCCTATAGTATGGTGCCGAAGCTTGGAGAGGGGATGCCAGCTCAGGTGTCGGCCTCGTCATCTGACAGCTATTCAGAATTGCGAGGCCCTTCTCAAAATAGCCCTCGTGTTGCTTCTAAACGGGGCGTTAATATAATTAAGCTAAATTAAAACTAAGGCGCATAATTTTAAACGAAACTGTTGAAATTGTAGAAAATTTATCATGGTTTGGAATGTTAATATTGTTAGAAAAAAATAATTCTTCTTTTTCTAGAATTAAAGATTGGAAATATCAGCAGACATTGAATATACGAGAAAAACTATTCATTACATATATTTTGCTTTCATTGATTGTCCATTATACCATGCATTCCATTGATTTATAAGAATCCTATATTTTCCTGCAAAACTATCTCCCCTTTCATTTCTTTAGACACGAGTTAGAGCAATGCTCGTGGAAAAGAAATAAGGAAAATGATTTGGCTGAAAGAAAGGAAGCTCACAAAATATTTATAGCTGTTGTTATACTACGTCAAAGAATTTATAGGCTATCATTTTCTGGATAAATCTTATGGGGATTTTCCATGTCAATTTTAAGACAGTAGATCTGATGCCATTTGATATAACTAGATTTGTAAGATGTTACTAATTATTTTCCATTCGTATAGACTTATTGCATTGCTAGTTGAACCGAGAAAATATTCACATTTGTATTTTTAATCAAAAATTTATGGATTATCAATTCCTGGGTAATTCTTAGCCGTATTCCTCGTGATTATATTAAACGAGTTGAACGAAATAGCTTTGTGAAATCTAACTAATTGTCTTTCATGTAATTTGATATAAGCTTTCGCTCAATATAAGTGGAAAATAAATAAAATATATACGGATGTTATATATTTTACGTCATAGTAAAAATGGGTAATTTTTTCCCGTATTAATCTAAGGGGGGTTTCCTATGCAAATTTATAGTTAAATAATAAAACTAGATTTATAAAAGATTACTTCGTATCTTTCAGTTATTTAGACACGACTAGGGACAATGCTAAAGGGAACTACAAACGCAGAAATGCGTTCAAACACTTCTAGTAAATAATGATTAATTATAGCTAATTTTTCCATTTTATAGAAATTATATTTATGAAAAAGCCACTTTGAATTGATTCAAATATTTGCATCTTATAAATTTATGACAAATCACGCATTCACTATTAGTTATGTTCATTTTAATATTTCAGAGCATCTTCAAAAGACCCATAAAGAGCCTATATTTAAAATTAGTTTATTTATTTTAGTTTTATGCAATTCGTTACAGTCTAACAATTCATTGTCAGGAAATAATTTCTTTATGTAATTAATCTCTTAGCTTTTTAAGTATGAGCAATACCAAGAAAATAGATTATACAAGAAGGAAAGTTGTTGTTTGTTAAGGGACGGTATCTTATCAAAATGTAAAATCCTTTTTTCGCAACAGATAAACAGACTGAGTATTCTCCTCTCGTCTTTCTTACAATATTTTACAATATGGAGTATTTTATGTTTAATTTAGTATAGTGAAGAAAATCGAGTACAAATTTTGTATCTCTTTCATTTGATCAATTTGGTCCAAAATTTGATATAAATCATCAATTTTGGTATCAACAACACTTATGAAATTTCAGTTATCTAGTTTGTTGCATTTTTGAGTTATCACTTTCATACACACATGAATAGATACACCGACAAGAAGTCAACTCTTTAACGAATTTGTTCCAAAATTTGATACAAATCTACAATTCTCTCCAAATTTTATCTGTCAAGCTTTTTGAAGTTCTAAGTTATCGTATTCACATGCATACAGACAGACAGACTTTCCTTTGGCGGATTTCTTTCAAACTGTTATAGAAATCTACGTGTTCGATGTCAAGACCGCATACCTAATTGCGTCCGTCTAGTTTGTTGCGATAGCACAAAAACGTGTTCACACACAGACATAATTCCCAAATTTTTTCCCGCCTCAGGAATGCCTATAGAACATCGTCTCATATCCCCATGCTTGTGACCATCACGGCTACTGAAAGGTTGTGCGGATATTGTTACGAAGCTCTAAAGCTGTTTCCCTGACATGCTAATATTGGCTACAAAACTGACGATTCTGGCTACAAAAGGAATCTTTTAGAAAATTCATGAATTTTGGACCTATCCCTACTAGGAGCTGGAAATACCAAGAACCTTCTAGAGATCACAATGTGACGTCACTTCCTTTTGGCAAAGGTAAAAAAACAAGCTCTCAAACCAAGAGTCAGTTCAGTTGGAGTTTGGTCAGCTGTGAAGCTGGTAAACTGAGACATTGAGCGCTATTGAAAGTGCTGTGATTGAGATTTATTAGTGATGTGTTGCAATTTTATAAAAGTGCTGCTTAGTTTTTTTACCTGTTCTACGTTCTGTTCTTTTGGAATATTCGTAAAATAAATATTCATTTATTTTTTTATTATCCTACTTGTTAGTCTGCATTCACGCACACCCACCAGACGATTTTTGTAACAATATGGAATCGTCACCTTTGTTGAGGATGGCAAAAAAATTATTGATCGGCTTTTCCAATGCCTAGGAAACACAGATGAATAAACGTTACATTGACTGTGTAGGAATGCCTATAATATGAATATTCATCAAATATTCATCAATCGAGGTCGAGTTTTTTCACAATTACAACAGTTTCTATTTATATTCGTCGTATGAAATAAAGAACAAAACTAAATTTGCTAAGAAATGAGGATTTATTAAATTATGTTTTTAAGAAATCGCCTGATGTAAACTAAACTATTTTCCATAGTGTATTCCATTCCGAACTATGTTCATATATAATCAAAGACTACTAATATCCATAATGAACCAGGCCTTTAATATAAAATAGCATATTACGAATCTCATCCAGCTTCGCGTGACGTTGAACTTGATCCTAAATAATGGCTCGCACTCACAACCAAGTGCTATTCATTTGAATTACTAGAATTTCAAAATCCGTAATATCGCTGCTCTCAATCAATTATAAAGCAGTCCTGAGCTATCAATTCTATTGATGCACACTTCAGGAATTAACTGCACTGGTAACTAGCGGTGGCTAAATAAATTCCCATGCGCATAATTGATTCACTTCCCCTCATCAGTGACTCATGAATAAATAATGGGACAACTAAGAACACACTGGGAGTATACTTCACTAATACATCAATAATCACAGCTGGACAAGCTATGGTAGTATTAGTTTGGCTTCGGATGAGTAGTTTCAACTAATCAAAAATTCCAATATGAGAACCGAGGAGTCAATGATGTTTCGACGTTGAATAATTGATTTTCACGTGAATTTGAAGGATATGAACTGCAAAAACATGAAAATCCCCTATTGTTCAGGAATAAGATATGAATTTGCCAGGTGTAAGATGAGTTAAAAATCAACTTTCATTACATTTTACGTCACATTTATTCTAATATTGGATGGCTTAATTAGTAAATAATATGTTAAATTTAAATTTCACTCGTTTTATATACTGTTTCATTTAAAAATTTGTTATTTCAAATGAAAAACAACAGAACATAAAGGATTTTTACATCTGCATATATTACAATCCCTCAAATTAGAATTGATTCTTCTTTAAATTACATGTTTTATGTAAATCTAAGTATCGGGAGACATTAAATAAGGAAAATATGTGCCGTTTTAATACAAAGTGATTAAAATAACTGTTCAATAATTTACAGGGAAGTCTGACATATACAAATAAGTCATTTTTATATAGGAACGTGTGGTCGCAAGCGCTATATAGGACTGCTGTAGTGCTGTGACGTTGAAGTAGCGGAACGAACAAGACACCATGTTATAGCGAATTATCTGCCGGAACGTAACTCTTCGAACAATGTCTTCCTAGAATATGCAATAGGTTTTCCCGTCGAGTCCTGTAGCAGTTAGTATGAGCCGAGTAAACAATCTCTCACAATGACAACCCTAAAGTTGGTGCTGAAATGTTGTTGTGCAGGTGTTTCCATGTTGCTTGTCAGTTTTCAAATGACCACAGGTTCCAGTCATGCACAATGACCAAACCGTTCTTAAAAAATATAGTTTCGTCCATTAAAAAAATTCAGGCTGGAAAACCAACCTGCACTACGGCCTGTGTCTTCATTATCACAATAATGCCTCTAACCTTGGCAATTTGTATACACGCGACCATGTTCCCACTTTATTGTTGCTTGTTTTTATATTTTCGACCTCCTTGCAAATTACTGGATACTTGTTTTGAGTCACCCTGTATTCTTTAATTTACTAACACCACCCATTTCAAAGTAGTAAATGGAGTCAACTTAGCTTATATAAATCTTATCAAGTACGCATAGCCAATTTTATTTTTTAATTCATTGTTCATCTTGGTGGAGGAAAAAAGACAAAGCATTACAGCATAAAACAACGTGTGTTTAGATTCTATCTGGCATGGACAGGTATGTTTATCATGTGGCTGATATCATACGAATTGGCTCCTTCTTGTATTTAACCATGATATTACGTAAGAATTTAAAATACAATTATTTAATTCGATTGTTAACTTACTAAGTTATTCATGAATAGTTTAATAATGCTCCTTTTTTATTATAATCAAAGTAATTTTCAAGCAGAAGCTAATTATTTCAAGAAATGTATCAGTTTTGTAAGGAAAATTCATTGAAACAACAAATGAAAACGAAATTTCCTAGTTTTAGAATTTTAATTTTCTTGATTTTTTTTATTTTGGTTCAAAATATTTTTAAATGTTTCATAATTCAGCTTTTATACTACGAAGGAAAAAAAATTCTCCTTATACCCCGTGTTTCTTAAAGAAATAAAAAAAAACATGAAAAAAAAACGAAAACATTCTAATTTAGCTTTAAAAGAAATCATTTTGTCAGAAACAATCAATGCTTGAAAACTCTGAGGAAACCATGTGTACTTCTTTGAATTTCTAGAAGCATTCTTGCGATCATATAACTAAATCTTTATCTCTTCTCTTTAATTCATAAGATGAGAGAAGTTAAAGAATAAAAAAATATTTATCTTATTTCATACATTATTTATTGACAGAAGGTACAACAACTTTCAAAACAAATAAAATCACGTTGCTTTTCGTTTTCAATTTTTCATCGTGAAGGATTTTCTAATAATAGTAAATAACAAAAAAATCAATATCGTAAGGAATTCTAGGATACATAGCTGGGCGTAAGAATGATATTAAAAACTGATCTCTCTTGACGCGGCAAAGAAAAAAAAAAGGAATTGAGCTTAACTATTATTTTTGTCTAGGAACGGATATTAAAATTGTTTTCATTTTCAAAACCAATTCAAAAGTTATAAATGTGTCATACTATTTCATGTTTTGAACTGTATTTAGAGTATTAAAATTCATAAAATTAAATTTACTTCTAAAATCTTGGAAAAATAATGCAGTATTATGTCTTCACTGTCACAACAACCATCTAGTTTTCGTAATTTGTGTTTACGCGACCAGGTTTCCACATTATTGTTGCCTGCTTTTGTATTTCTGACCTCCTAGCAAATTACTGGATAATTATTTTGAATCACCCTGTATTCTTTAATTTACTAACACTGCCCATTTGAAAGTAGTAATCTAATTCTAAAGTAAAAACTGATATCTCTTGACGCAGCAAAGAAAAAAAGGAATTCAGCTTAAATATCTTTTTTGTGTAGGAACAGATATTAAAATTGCTTTCAATTTCAAACCAATTCAAAAGTTATAAATGCTTTATACTCTTTCATGTTTTATACTGCATTTAAAGTATTAAAATTCATAAAATAAAATTAATTTAATTTCTAAAATCTTGGGAAGATAATTGCGCCATTATGTCTTCTAAATTTTTCGCAACTTTCGCTAAGAAATCACGAATGTTATTTGGTGCATTTGTATATCTTGTTTTAAAAATCTATCGATAAACATATGCAGTAAAACTTTGATTAACCGTTTCTATCCGGACCATGGCCGTGACGGATATTCAAATAGGCGGATAACAGAGATATCTTAATACATATGTACAGTAATGGGATTTCACTGCAGGCTTGGGAAGAAAATGAAAATAAAATTATTTAAAAGTGAATAATACATAGATATTGTATGTAATTTTACAAAACGATCCAAATAAACTTTAATATAAGAGTAGTAATGAACTGAAATGTATTGTAATACTACTACAAACCGACGTTACTTTAAAATAATCTGTCATCTCCTTCTGTGTCTTTGAGACTCGAGCTTTCTGCGCGGAGATGATATATAGTAGGGTGTAAAAGTAATCCATAGACAATTTTCAAGATGTCTGCTTGTTTTTGGTATTTTTTAAACAGTGACGGATAACAGAAACTGACGGTTTATCGAAGTTTTACTGTATTTTGTTTTGGAGATACATGGTTCAGATAATCTCTACAAAAACATAGGGACGGATTCTTGTCTCATTGTCATTTGTACCACTTGATTATTTTGTAAAAATTTCATCTGTCATTCGTCCGTTTAATGAAACATATAGGTTTGTGAACTGTTTGAAGTATTATATTAATTACTTATATATTCCCTCAATTTTATACTTAAAGGTTCGACTTTCCTTGCACTTAATATCTAGAACATTAAGAAGTGAAAAATCGATTACAAAATTCCATTTACAGAAACATGATACAAGTCAAGTTAAAAAAAATTGTATAAAAATAATTGTATTAAATAATAATAATACAAATATCCCTACTCTCCAAATAAAGTCATTTATTATTTTTCCATGTATTGTTCTGAACTTTAATTTCACCTTCCATTTTTCAGTTGTATTTTTGCTCTTCTTATATTTGAGTTGCATTTTATTATATATTCTAAGCTAATATATATTTTTTCACATCAATTAAGTATTTAGTTATTAGTAGGGATAACGATGATTACAGAATTATTGACTATTTGGTGATAACGTATAAAATAACTAAGCAATAATTTCGAAAAAAAAGGAATTATATATCTTATAATGGATGGTCAAGTGATTAAATAGTTGAAACGAACCAATGAAGGGTCAATTAATTTTTTAGCTTTTAATTTAAAATTTTCTAAAATTAATTTCGATTTGTTTCACATCAATTCTAGTTAACCCCCTTCGCAGATTTGAAGAAGCGATTGATGCAAATGTGATATAAATTATCTTTGTCTCGTCTGTCAAAACAGCAAAAAGAAAACTTATCTGGATCCGCTTAGTCCAGCTATAAAAAAAATTAAAGAATTTTGCTGTTTACGTAAAGTTGGAAAGTTAAACTTTCAGAATAACAAAATAAGGAAAGCATCAAATAAATCAAAGATCTGCAACATGAAATGAGATATTTTGCTTGCTTTTACTACAAATATATACCGCCTTGGGATGAAATTCCTTTATTTTTTTCTTAGTGTTAAAATAAATCGAAATTTCAATATTATCAAAGAAAACTAACATTTTTGGCACGGGTCTTCGATGTTTTGAATTATTGCCACAAAATTAAATTCAGCAAAACTTGTCCGCTCCTGAAGTTTCAAATATTTCGTATGTTTATACAGTTTCGAATATTTTGTATAAAATTATTTTTGCGTAAGAAACGTGGTATTTTATAAGCTTTTATTCAACTTGAGTGTCTTGTCCTCAAATCTTGAGATCGATTTCTTACCCACTTCCAATCGAGCTACAGCTTTTAAATTTAGCACAGTGGTGGGTTTCCGGAGACAATACAATATTATTCAAAACATTTGCAATCTATACCTATTTTAAACCTAATGAAATGATATTAAAATTTTAGCCCTATATTTGGGCGATAAAGTTTGGAAGCTGGTAACCTCACGTTACCTAGGGTTGTAACAACACCCGGCGCTTCACCGTAGCTCGTGCTTCTAGGCGTCTTGGGTTTACTTTCTATTACAATTCGCTAACACCAGAAGTAAATTTTTTTTTACTTCGTGTGCGCCAAACGTTTCTCACTCAAAGCAAAATAGAGAAAGTTGTGTAGATCGATTCTCTTTTTTTCTATTACATTGTTGATAATAATTGTAAGTTGTCACGTAATATATTACGGATTTATATTTCAGAAAGTTAATGTCATTAAATCATTTTAAAAATGTAATTGTACATATGTATATAATAATTTTAATATGTTTTTTATATTGGAGAATTCAATAATCGAATTTGGTTTATTATGCCTAACATGTCGTGTGTATTCGTGTCCGCCGTTACTAAAAAGTACAAAATAAAACAAATTTTAAAAAATTAAGGTATAAGCTTTTGTTCAAAATGCACTTTAAATGAGAAAATACGTATACACATTATAATTTGGTCAAAATGAACTCGAAAGTAAAAAATAATATTTCTGATTACAATAAAATGNNNNTTGGTCAAAATGAACTCGAAAGTAAAAAATAATATTTCTGATTACAATAAAATGCATGGTTCGAATAAAAGCTTGGTCTTCTTATATAACACCTTATATTTTATGTATATTTCCCTAAACAAATGTAAATTCCTAGAAGTTAAAGACACCCAAGCTTTTATTTGAACCATGCATTTTATTGCAATCAGAAAAATAATTTTTTACTTTTGAGTTCATTTTAACGAAATTATAATGTGTAAACATATTTTTTCATTTAGAGTGCATTTTGAATAAAAACTTATACCTTAATTTTTTATTTATTCTTAAATCTTTTTCCTGTGATAAAAATATCGTTTGAAGATTCCTGAAATATGATTTTCTTTTTGTTAAACGATTCCGAATGCATTTACAAAATCATATTTAAAGTATATGTATATCAAGAAGGGTACAAAATACTTTTTACATAAGTAAACTATGTTTGAAATATTTGAACAACTGTTTTCCTTTCCTTTCAAAAATATGTATTTCTCCTACTATTGATATACTGTTTATACGGACGAAAAGGATACAGAATTAAAGGTTTAGAATGACAGAACCACGCAAGATTAATAATAAAAAAATATGTGTCGTAGATAGGAGATTGCTTCAAGTTTTTTTATCAAAAATGTTTGCCAACGGCTGCTTTGGGCCCTCTTTTCACCAGTCTCAATTCGGCACGTGGACACCATTATCTAGCCACTTACAACAGTTAGACTTATTTACTTCGTGCTTCTTTAAAATGATTGTGCACCAGCAAAAATTGGCACTTTGGATGATTTCAAACAACTTTTCTCTGTAGCAAATTTATTAGCATCACAAATGATCTAAGCACTTTGCAAGAGGCGGACTAATTTTAGATATCTGCAGAGCAACTAATTGTCATCATGTTGAACTTAATTTTCCTCCAAAAAAATTTAAGAGTTGCCCTTTTTAAGGCAACTGAAATTTATAACTTGTCATACGTAGATTCTCTCAGTATAAGCTATTACTTCTGGAAACCTTTTAGCCTGAACACCCTGTAATTATGATTCTATTCTGTAACTCTGCTTTAGATTCTGTTAATACAGAACAAAAATTTTATATTTTGAGCAGAAATAAAATTCTTACCAAAG
Source organism: Araneus ventricosus (assembly GCA_013235015.1). Lineage (NCBI taxonomy): Eukaryota > Metazoa > Arthropoda > Arachnida > Araneae > Araneidae > Araneus > Araneus ventricosus. The sequence goes on along the minus strand of BGPR01000168.1, from coordinate 409,638 downwards.
ATAATATATAAAATTAAATAGAGTTATTAGCAAATAAAATAGAACTAAATAAAGTAACTAAAAACGGGTAGTATTCCACATTAAAAGATTTTTAATAAATTATGTATTAAAACCACTCCACATGTGCTCATCAAACAATATGGCATGATTACCAATCTCTCCTACCCTTTAGCAATAATTAAATAGGTCATCAAAGTATGAAATATTTCCGCTAGACTTCAAATTCAAACGAAGCGTTATCATAACCTTCAAATTGTTAATATCTAAATGATAATATGCTTCCATGGTTGTGAAATGACCTTGTAAACGTTTATTATAATTTCATCCAGCAAATAATCAAATAAAGATCTCGTATTCGTTTTCCAGTTAGATTTCCTCTAGACAGTATTACCAAGTTCATTCAAGTAATATTTTTTTTACTTATTAGTATGAACTTTGCTCTCAAACTTAATTCGCACGAAATAATTTCATTATGTTGCATTAAGCGTCAGTAAAAAAGTATAACCAAATAACTGAAATATTTGTTTACTTATTGCATTCTAGCAAAACATCGTATCATTTGAAATTATCATTTGACCTCCGTTTCTATTACGCTATTTTTAAAGACGCGAATTTTGTTATGTTACGTAAAGCACCGTATGAACTTCCCAGGTGTAGGAAAAATTTGTGAATTAATTAAACCTGCCTTCTTTGAGAATATCTTGAATGTTGAAGTTTACTTCACAAGACTAATGCGTTATACCAAGCATTCATTCAAGAGATATTTCAGAATGAAGAATCGTACATCCAATAATATGGAGTCTAGAACTTTGGATTTAAAGTTCTTTCCATTCAATAGGATGAATAGAACTCCGAATCGCTTTCGCGATATAAAGGAAGAAGACATCTTGAAGGAATTCTGTTGAACAGACTGTAGCAATTCTGTAGCAATGAACTACTCCCAAGCTTATCCAATCTCATTCCAATGGGTTTCCTTTTGTAGCAGAAAATGAGCATAACATAAAACAATGCTTATGGCTAAAGAACATCTACAATCAACAAGTTGAGAGTATGCGTTGGAAGAGAATGTATCCAAATCTCAAATGACATGCTTAGCATTGTCTGCAATTCTAACGGTCGGTTTTATCAGCATCTTCCTGTTTAAGTTTGTTCTGTCGTTTTGACTGAGATTTTTTATTCATTTAAAATTCTACATTTGTTTAAATTAATTTGAATTATAAAACTTTGATATACATTTTTAATTGTTTATGTGACAGCCATTTAAACTATGTGTGCATTTTAGGTCGCTGCATTAAAAGGCGTCTTTTCCTTTCTTTCTTATCCTGAAATTAAAGAACGTCAAAATATCAGCAATAGGAACAGAATGAGACAAATCACAGAACGAGATTGCTGTTGCACTGACCTATTACTCTAGAGACTGGGCTGTTGCGGCTTTCAGATTGATGACAGAGGATGATTGCTTTACCGCTTACCTTAACCGTATTGCACTTTTGAACATTCCCCTGTGCCTGCTCTACAGTGAGAGTGATGAGATAAATGCTTGTCTGCAAGGTCTTAGTGATGACTATCCACCTGCTGTTAGACAGTGGTAAGGATTTATTGTTTTCAGTACCGCTTTAATTCCATTAGCTCAGTTCAGTTGTACCCTATCTCTTCTGTCGTTTTGATTGAGTTTATTTTTTATTCATAGGTTTATGGTCAAGTCAGTTCTGCTATCCTTATTGAAGCGTTACGTAAGTAGGACTCATTGTGTTTTGTTTTTCAGTTTATTATGATCAAAGAATTATATTTTTCACTATCCACTGGCTGTTACACAGTGGTAAAGATGTATTGGTTTCAATACTGTTTTAATTTCATTTGCTCAGTTTGGTTGTACTCTATCTCTTCTGTCGCTTTGAATAAGTTTCTGTTTTATTCATGGGTTTATGGACATGTCAGTTCTACCTTCCTAATTGCAGCGTTACGTAGGTAGGACTCGCTGTGTTTCGTTTTTCAGTTTATTAGGATCTAAGAATTATAGCTTTTGAAGAGTTTTCCAATTTCTCTTCTAGGTAACTTAAGAATTGAAGTAACATAAATTACTTTTCTGTGCGTCTGCAAATTGACGTCAATTCACGTGAACAACGTAACGGTACATGACATATAACTGCAAGCTGGGTCACGTTCTACTGGGACTACATACCGTTTCCTCCCTTTCAAAATGGGCAATGGAAAACAATATAAACCTAAATCAGAAGGTTTTGTTGTAATATATAGGACCTCAAAAAGGTAACTTAAGATTGGCAGAAAATTCTACAGTTTTATATAATCCTAAACATACATTCAATTATTCTCATTAATATAAAAATTTAAGATAACATTTATATACAGCGGGAGTTTTCCACCCTCGACTTACACAGTATGGAGCGTCTTGTGTTAAGTTTCTTAGCATATTAATAGAAACCTAGTATGCATTTTATGACCCTTTCGTTGGCCATCTATATCCAAGACTAAAAAGAGATTTTCAATTTTAGTGTCAAGACTAAATACCTAATTTTATTTATGTCGCTTGCTACATTTGTAAGTTATCGTGCTCTCATGAACACGAATAGACAGACCGACAGACGGTCAAACCTTCAGCGGATTTGTCCAAACTTTGGTGATAAAACCATAGGAACGAAACGCTAAATACGAACCGCTGGATTTTAAAAAGGGACTTCCGTAGTCTTGACCAAAATTATATTTTCATTTTAGTTTTCCACTTTATGAAGGTAGATACATAATTTGTGTAAAAACGGGACTTCTGACATTCACAAACACGTTGTAGTAAAACCTCAAACTTTCTGTGTGATGTTCGAAGGAATCTTATCGAAAGATCAGAAAATCTCTTTTAACATCAATTTTGCTGTTCTTCGCTAAATGTCAGAAGTCCCCTCTGAAAATTAGGTGATTCATATTTCACCCATCTAGTTTATTGCAGATTTGAATTGTATTCCCTTTAACACAAAAGGGTAGACACATAAACTTACGTCATACGGATTTCATCCAAATTCTGATGTAAAGAGCGCATATCAAATTTCATCCATCTAGATTGTTGTGTTTTTGAGTTATCGTGATCACAGGCAAACAGAATTTCAGTAACGATTTTTTTCTTTCTTGGACAAGTCTAAAACGTAGAGAGTTTTCAAAATCTCGAGATCGAATTTTTTTACCATTACAGTATATTTTCTTTGGGTAACTCCGTATACAAGAAAGCAAAAAAAAACTTGTTGATGAATCGCAAAACTGAATAAAAAAATCATTGCAAAAATGACTATCTGAAGAGTTGAAAGATAAATCTAAATTATTTCATTTATTCATGCCGACTTCAAAATATTGCTCTCCGCATCTATCGATCTCAAGTACCGTTCCTTTTGTAGATATTCAACGTTCTTTCAGAAAAATTTCAACGTTAAATATAGGTTTTTTTATACACAATGGCGAGGTCTTGATCTAGAACAGAATTTCAAACTACAAATACAAATTATTTATATTATTCATGCCTCCTTTAAAATATTGCTCTCCACATCTATCGATCTCAAGTACCGTTCCTTTTGTGGATATTCACCGTCCTTTCTTCAAAAAAATTCAATGTTTAAATCTAGGTTTTCTATCCATAACGACTAGCTCTTGATCTAGAACAGAACCGGAGAAGCCTAAAACGGGGAGATTTTTCAAAACCTCGAGGTCGAAATTTTAGACGATTATAATACCTTTTCTTTCCGTAACTCCGTATACGAGAAAGTAAACAACTTGCAGATGAATCACAAAATTGAAAAAAATCATTGCAAAAATGGCTATCTGTGAAGAATTGATAGATAAATCCAAATTATTTAATTTACTTATACCTCCTTCACAATATTGCTCTCCGCATCTATCGATCTCAAGTACCGTTCCTTTTGTAGATATTCAACGTTCTTTCTTAGAACATTTTACTAGCTCTTGATCTAGAACAGAATTTCAGACTACTCCCACTACCTGTCTGTCACTCTCACGTAGCTGGTAGTCATGGCGACATCATGCACAGTCTTTCAACTGACCGCAGCTGGACATCTAACTTGATGGGAAGATGTTGCTTGAAGAAAAAAGTAAGAAGCAACTTAAAGAAGAAATAAAAATGATGCATGTGATAATATTTGCGGTTAGAACCGATATCAGAAGTTCCCAAGCAAGTTTCATAAGATTTAATCGAATTCACGAAAGAATCGGTCAAGTTCTGATGCAGAAAATTTTATTTTCTGTGAATTTTAAATCCGAATCTTTTTTCCCATAACACTTACGAAATAAAGAAGATAATAACGGTTGTTTCCACATATTCTCTTTTTAGAAAAAAATACTGCTAACTTTAATTATTGTAGCTTTCTAAAATTTAATCCTAAGAGGATTTTTTTTTCTCCTTGCACATTTCACATGCTTTACACAAGTACCTTGGCCTGTCTATTGAAAATAATTAATAAGCTTTGGAAATAAAAACAGTTAATCAAATTACCACAATTTTTATTGTATTTTATATTTTACGGAAATTAAGGGGCCTTTCCTTTTTTTAAAAAAAAGGGCCGCAAAATGTTTCATCACATCTGTTACTTTCAAAATGTGTTTATACATTAATGGTATACAAAAAAAACCACAAAATATGTCATCGCAACAACTTTCGAGCACATCAATTTAAATAAGGTGAATTTTAAAGCAATGGTGTACATCTACATGCATCGTGTATGTGTATATTGTCGTGCGTTTTATTAGAAACTGAAAATTATGGGATTTCTGGCTTTCATATTCTTACACGAAAAAAGTGAGTTTTGCTTAAACTTTTGTAACTTGGTTTCCAATCTTGATTCTTCATGCTTCCAAAACATCAAAAATGGTTTTCTTACTTAACAAAGTTGGTAGTGAAAAGATTTCCGATTAGTATATTAAGATAAGCAATAAATTTAATTTTGTTTTCCTTTTCTTTATTAAAATATAACACTCTCGTAAATTCTAATTTCAAACTTGTCAACGCAGGATGCTTATTAATTTCTTTTTTTAAAATCATTCAAAATTAACTAATAAGTACGTTCGCATCATAATTTCTTGAATTTTTCCACTATCCATTCGTTTTCAGCTGAAAAATTTCGCAAATCCATATGTGTCAAAAAATAGGATGATGAAAACTAATAAATAGCTAAATAAAAATTAATAGAAGAGTTATTTAGTAAATTTCAATACATTTTTTTAAGTACATATAATTTTCTTTATTTGTTTACAAATACTAGGCCATTATAATTTTTGCAACTTTACTCTTTTTTTGCGTTACTCCGTTGGTGTCTAGATCAACAGGTAAAGAAGATGCCCTGGTTTATATAAACCTATGACTAATAAATCTGCAAAACAGTTAAATATGAAACTTAAACGCCCATTCTGATTTCAAACGGCAAAAAAATTTTAAATGAATGAAATCATTAAAATTTACAAAATTATACGAGATTGTTGTGTTATAGATTTCAAAATTCTCCATGGGGAACAAGGTTTGAATCTCTGATTGGGGCACTCAGGTGAAAAAGAGAAGACTTTATAACATAAGGCTTTTGGGCTGGCTTATTATCTGTAAACTGCATGATGCGAAATTCATTACGCACAGAAAATTCCGTCGGGCCAAGAATTAAAAAAATTGTCACATAGTTGCTTCTTGAGTAGTAAGTGGTCATTAAGAAAGGGCATTTCAAAATTTTAAGTAGATTTTAAAATTAATTATAAATTTATCAATATTTTAAGGTTTTTTTTCAAGGGTTGTTGTTGTACAAAAACCAATTTACACCACTTTAAATTTCAAACAATAAGCTTTTATGTGATACCAATTTCATTTCGTCGCAATCTTTTTAATTTTATTTTTTAATTAATTTTAAACAGTAATATTGCAACAATGAGTTTTTTTATTGTAGTAATGAAATTAAAATCAATTTTATTCTTTCATCAAATGTTTGACTCGTGCATTTTTGTCAATATTAACCTTAGGATGAAAAAAATATGCTTTCTTTGGGTATTAGCTGCAAAACAGAATTTTCACTTTTGCTTTCATTAACATGATAACACTTTTAGGCTGGCATTATTCCCGTAAATTGCTATATATATATATATATATATCAAAACCAACATATAAACACAAAATAAAAACTCAAAAACAGTAAAAAAGGACAAAATGGCTAAATAGACAAAAACCAGAAAAAACCAAAAAAATTGAAAAATATCATAGCGAGCCGCTCGTCAGGAAGGGAAGCTCGCTCATGATATTAATTTGTGCTTTTTTCTGCTGACGACAAACGAAATCCGTTAAAAATTGCCGTCATCCCCTCTAAAAACACAAAACAAACGAAAATGGAAGATTTCTTGAATAAAAAATATAAATACATTTAAGAAGATTTAAAAAGAATCAAATACCAAAATCCGAATACAAATACAAAAAATCCGAATACAAAAATACCTAAAATAAAAAAACAGCCGTAACATAAAAAATAAAAAAAAAGCGAAATATGCTTACTATGGCCAGGGAGACGCTACCGCGACCACGAGATATATATATTCTTGCGCGCATAATGCAATGGCTGATGCAATCAAACCAGACAAATTCAAGACCTTCATTATCATGCTACAATCTTTCGGACGAGAGGATGGAAATTTAAGGTAGACTTTTTCTTCTAGCTCATTGCTCTTGCTTAACGCTTTTGAGTTTTCAAATTCAGAAATAAAAACGTCTGAATCCAAACCGTTGATTTGAAGTTTAGTTATAGTAACGACCCGTTCTGAAGCAACACGAGGGCTATTTTGGGAAGGACTTCGTAATTTTGAACCGTGGACAGATGGCGAGAGCGATACCTGAGCTGGCACCCCCCTGTCTAAGCTTCCGCGGGATTTTCAGTGAAATCAGGTTTCGAGCCTGGAACCCTCCGGCACCGAGACCAAGACCTTCCCACCAGGCCACTGCGTTCTCCAGTTGATTTGAAACATCATTTGAAGCAGCAGTAGCAACCCATGGCGGACAGACACTCGACTTTTATTTTTCACGGTATATCTGAGCTTCATCCTATAGACGGAATTATTTTCAGAAAGAAAATAATTCTCTAATTAAGTTTTAAAATTCATTTAACAATTATTTCATAAAATAGTTTATGTAAAAATCAACAGATTATAAATCTGTTGTTTACCTTGACCTTCCATTAGGATTTTAAATGGCACAAAAAATTCTAATGAATAAGATGAATAAAAATTTATAAAATATGTGCGTGTTGCGAATTCACTGAATGGTATCGAATTCCAAACTTTTGATCCCAAAAATAAGCAATCCAATCCTCTAGGTATTACTCCAGTAAGCGGAAAAGCAGTTTAGAAATCCATTAGACTTTTTTTTCTTTCAGCACATTGCTCTGGCATAATGCTTACGAGTTTTCTAACTCGGGAGTAAAAAATGCCTCATCCCAAACCGTTGATTTGAAGCATCATTCGACGCGAAGCAGCAATCCACGGCCTATCTCCAACACTCGACTTTTTCTTCCCTCAGCAATTCTGAGCCTTATCCTATGAATGGAATTATTTCCTTTGTGGACGGGATCATTACTAATGGACGCTAATCCTTTGTGAATAATGGCCCAGAATTCTATTACTCTCAAAAGCCGAGCACTCGATAAAAGAGGATGCGGTGTCATTAATTCTGACTATGGCGTTTAATTGTTCGATGAAAGTTCTTGAAAAGTTTTGCGGTATCCGTAAATTTAAAATGCTTGTTTTTGAGACGAAGTTGAAAAGTTCTCACTTTTAAGGCTCTTTCTTGCATTTTTAATTATTGAATTACTCCTTGGAATTTGCATTCTTTAATTTTAACGACATACATAATTGAGGTGAAAATTATAAAGAGACTCTTTAACCCTCTAAACGGAACCTTCTCGGATGACTAGTTCACTTAACGCATATTCCTTGAGGTTAGAGTAATACTGTTTGGCCACATTTCCGCTGACGAGACGTACCTCCTACGGGGGGGGGGTTGCTGCATGGGCAGGCGATAGCCATTTTGTAATTAACCACAGTAGTCATGCTATTGTATTGACGACTCGTCGTTCATCCAGTAGCCTAGATGTTTAGGCAGGTTGGGATGTATCTTTATGGTTACTTAATATGCATTTTGGCGATCATAATTACCGTTATTCTGGTCAGCGGATTAATGATGCAACTAGGAATGTCAGAGAATAAGAGATATTAGTTGCAAAAATAAAGGGAAAGGAAATAACTAGAATTTTATTTCTAAAATTAATAAATTTACAGAAAACACTGTTTTAATTTTTTTTTTATTTCAGCCATTTTATCAAAACTAAGGCGGAGTAGTAAAAAGCATACCAAAAAACTTGTGTGTGTGTGTGTGTGTGTGTGCATTTTGGGCCAAGTTCATCTTTAAAACATAAGAACTATAATTATAAAAAATAAAAACCAAATATTAGTTCAATAATAAACACAAAACTCGAAACAGAAATGCAAACGAAAATCTGCAAAATATAAATTACTCTCAAGATTTAGCAAGGCAAAGCAACATTTGATTCACTGTGATACTAGAAATGTTTATGTTGTATGTACGTTTAAATAAGGTTACTTACAACTGAAAAAATGATAATCTGGAAATGTAGTATAGAATCTTATATCTTATATGTCAAAATAATCTTATAATACGCATAAAAACACATGAATCTATTCATAAATAGGCCTGACAGGGATTATTTAATGCTAATAAAATTTGTATAAAAGTAGGATTTAATCACTTGAAAATAATTTACCCGTCTGGCCATGAAACACTTCT